>JAOXYD010087203.1:0-12127 GCA_028565735.1 Pinacopodium congolense
TTAATATTCATAATTACTCATATAACATTTCAAAATTTCAAAATAATTAAATTCAAAAGAAAATAAGTTCAATATTAAGCATCAAAATCAAAATTTTTTCCATAAATTATAAACTATTAAAGGAAAATTGATAAAATGATACGCTATAGGTTAACAAAAACTCAAGTGTAATAAATCATTAAATCCCTCCCCCACACTTAAGTAAAATGGTGTTCTTACTTTTTAGAATGAAAATAAAGTATAAAAGTGAAAGGTATAAAGGATAGGAGTACACCTATATGATATAATCGTGAATTTTCTCTATTGAGGTGAAGTATAATAACTAAAACAACCAAAAAGATTAAATACCGAAGGCAGAAAATAACGAAAAAGATGCTCCACTATCATTAATATGTAATTAAAGAAAATCTAAGGATCGAGAACACAATTTAAAGGAAATAATAGAGTCTAAAACATAATTGAAATACAATTGAAACCATGAAACATAATAAAAAGGGTACTTAAAAATAATAAAAAAATAAACATAATAAAAAGAAATAGCAGGAGAAAATATCCTTAAAAATGCAAGAATAATCCAAAAGATAACTAAAAACTAAAACTATCTTGATCTCGGGTTCAGCGATACCCCTCAAGTTGCTCTAATCAAAGATCCATACATTCACGATGCTAATGAACCACTACACAAAGTATCGAGATCTCAGAACTGATGCGAGTCTTCATCCTTAACAATATAGCCATAAGATCAGTCGGAGCAAAATCCATAGGAGGTGGAGCCTTGAAAGCAGGTAAAGCTAGACTTTATGGATGAACACTCAAGGTGGCCTCAAACGAAGCCTTACTAATAACTTTCTCTGGCGCTGCAGGAGGGCTATAAAAAATATTTGGATCATCAAGTCTATTCCCCTCTCGCAACTTGCACCATTATCCTCCAATATGAGCAAACTTCCACAGCTTAGGTATGGTGACATTGATCTAAGTCTGACGTAATCGATCCATACGTGCCTCAAAATCAAGTGGAATTCCTATTTCTTGGAAGATACAATTCAAAAGGTAAGAAAAATAAAATTTCTTACTTGGCTTCTACATTTTAACCACATCCCACATCTCGTATGGAGGTGATGATGAACCCAGCCAACAGCAAATTGCTAATGGCACCAAATCCATGTAACATCTTATAAAAGATATGCATCTCCAAATCTCACCTCATTGAAAATTTGCCCTAAGTACCACGTTAGCACTCAATAGTGCTATAATGATGTACTTGTAAACCCCTAAAGTTGTTGTAGTAAAGGTTTGAGGGGTTTTCCTAATTATCCCTAAGGTATCTCAAGTTGTAGCACAGGAAAAGGTAAGATCAGAAAGGACCAAATCTCTATGAAAAGAATCCCTTAATCTCATATGCACATCTCCCTCATCCGGGACTACTAAGAAATCAAAAAGAAAAGCGTGAGGTGAATAGGAGTAACTCTAACAAAGCTCCATAACTCTATAGTGTCAGTCTCATACTTCTCTTCAATGTTCAAGAAGAACTCACTAACCAATGTCAAATAATAAGGTCTTGCAAAGGAATGCACCGGCTCCCAACCTATAGCTCTGAAAGTAGGGTTCTTATAGGAAGGTTGGCCAATGGATGTCTGAGGTGCCAATTGATCAAATATTGTTTAATAAAGTGGCTAAAACACGTTAAAAATTGTCCCCATATGAGTAATACATTCTGATCAACCTCACTGGAATATTCCTTAGTCAGTGGAAAGTTCCTTTGTTGCCAAGAAGAACAGTTTAATGTAAAATTAGCACCAATGGATAGCTTTTGATGCGTGGAGTGGACTGGTACCAAAAACCCGACAAAATTGGAGGAAAAAGGAAAATAAGGTGAAATAGGCGATAAATTTTTTTAGAATGGCTAAAAAATAGATGAGTTAGATTGATTTGAAGGAGGAAATGATTTTAAACAGAATGGCGAAGGAAATGGTAAAAAGATGAATTTTTTAGCAAAAAATCACAAAAAATGGAGGTGGCAGGAGTTGGGTGGCATTTTTGTAGCTATGGTGGCTAGTTTTAGGAAGAAGATGATGAATAATAAAGGTTTTTAGGGTTTTAAAACATTTAAAATCAAAACTATGTCATTTCTAGCTGTCTATAAAAGTCTATGACAGTTGAATAAGACCTATATGACTGTTGAACAAGACCTATACGACGGTTAGAGACCACCGTAATGAGTTGTCGTAATGCTCTCTATAAACAGCATACTTCTACATAGGTCAAATAGAACTCAACAGTGGTCAACCTAGACCACCGTATAAGTTCTGTTTGACTATTTCCAATTGAAATTCAACATTAAAACTTCATCAAAATCTTCTTGAATTTCGTCCCAACAAAATAAAGGAGATTATTCATCAAATTACTATAAAACTAACATTTTAAACACTCAAAAATAAAATAAATCACACCAAAAATAAGGGATAAACTAAAAAATCACACAAACCTAAATAAAACATATTAAAAAGGCTTCAAAACACAAAAATTAAGTCCTATCACACAAAGTAAAATAAAGTCACACTTAATTAACTACCTAATGAGGATAATTCCTAGCTTAGTGAGGATATAAAAACAATAAATTGTCAGCAAACTCCTCAATTGAACTAGAAATATACAACTTAGCCCTTTGCCTATTCACTTTGAAATTTGAGTGACTATTGATTACTTCAATTTCTCCAAATGGATAAAATTTAATCAATTCATATGGGCCTGCCCATCTTAATCTCATATTTTCGGGAAACAACTTCAATTGTAAATTATAAACGAAGATCTCTTCACCAACCTTAATCTCCCTATTAATGATAGCTTGTCCATCTTGATCTCAACTTTTCGAGAAACAACTTCAATTGTAAATTATAAACTAAGATCTCTTCCCCAACCTTAATCTCCCTATTAATGATATGATTATCATGCCATCTTTTGACTCGCTCTTTATACAATTTAGAGCTTTCGTAATCATTAAGACAAAACTCGTCCAACTTATTCAACTACAAAAGCCTTTCTTCCCCAACTTTAATTAAATCAAAATTTAGACAACTAATAGCCCAATTTGATCGATGCTCTAGCTCAACAAATAAATGGCAAGCATTTTCATAAACCAACCTATAAGAATACATTCATATGGGTGTCTTGAAAGTAGTTTGACAAGCTCCTAAAGCATCACCCAACTTCATCGATCAATCCTTCAACAAGAAGCTAACGATCTTTTCTAAAATTCGTTTAATCTCTCGATTAGAAATCGCAACTTCATCGCTAGTTTGAGGATGATAAAGTGTTGCAACCTTATAGGTAACATCATACTTAGCTAGGAGGGAATTGAATTATCAATTTAAAAAATGCAACCCTCCATCGCTAATGATGGATGTTAGTGTCCCAAATTGTGTAGTTTTTCTTTTAAAAGGGAACTAGACCTCTCAAATCATTAGTTGGAAGAGCAACTGCTTCAACCCATTTACCTACATAATCAACAACCACCTAGATATATTGATTAGAAAATGAAATAGGGAAAGGTTCTATGAAGTCAATACCCCACACATTAAAAATTTTACACACCAAATTGTTATTTAGGAGCATTTCATGTCTTTAAGAGATATTTCTAACCCTTTAATAATTGGCACAAGACTTGACAAATTAAAATGCATCCTTAAACACGATAAGCCAATAGCAACCACACTTTAAAACTTTATTTACAGTCTGAGTAGGCTTAAAATGTCCTCCATTCTCTCGAGAATGGCGATGTCTTATAATAAAAGGCACTTCCTCTTAAAAAACACATCGCTTAATGATTTTATTATCACGTATCTTGTACAATAAAGCATCATACCAAAGATATCTATTGATCGTTGAAAAGAATTTCTTCTTTTCTTGATATGAAAAATTAGCAGCTAGAGTATTACCAACCAAGTAATTCACAATGTCTATGCACTAAGGCAAGGCAAGTATGGCTAGAAAATTTTTCTCAGAAAAGACCTTCTTAATGTCTTGGGTGTCTTCTTTTTCCATCACTTCTTCACTCAATCATGACAAATGATTAGCTTTAAAATTTTCTTTTCCTTTCTTATCCTTCATTTCAATGTCAAACTCTTATAAAAGGAGAACTCATTAAATAAATCATGGCTTTACATCTGATTTATCTATCAACTACTTGAGAGCTCAATGATCCATATAGACTATGACCTTTAAAAGCACCAAATAAGACTGAAATTTGTCGAAAGAGAACACCACAACTAACATTTCCTTCTCCATAATGGTGTAATTTTTCTATGCATCATTTAAGATTTGACTTGCATATTATATTAAATCAAAAAATTTTCCTCCCCTTTTCCTAAAAACACACCAACTACATATTCACTTACATTACATTTCAACTCAAATGGAGAAGAATAATTGAGTGATACTAAGATAGTTGCACTAGTGATTTTCTTCTTTAACAACTAAAAAGAACACATATAGTTATCATTAAAGTCTCAGATTATGTCCTTTGTCAACAAATCAGTCAGGTACTTGGAAACCTTATAAAAATCTTTAATAAATCGCCTGTAAAATCCAGTATGTCTAGAAAAGCTCTGAATCTCTTTATTTGAATTTATCGGAGGAAATTGAGCAATAACTTCTATTTTTTTCTAGATCCACTTATATTCCCATACTTTAGATCTTATGACTAAATATGATACACTCTTACACCATAAAATGACATTTTTCCCAATTCAAGATCAAGTTAGTCTCTTAACATCTCATTAACACCTTATATAGATTTTCTAACAAGCATCAAATGATGCGCTAAAATACAAAATTCATCCATAAAAACTGTGATGTAACTCTCTATCATATCCACAAAGCTTGCTACTATGTAACGATAGAAAGTGGCAAGATCATTATATAAGCCGAAAAGCATACATTTATATGCAAAAATGTTATAGGGACATGTAAAAGTTGTCTTTTCTTAATCCTTAAGAGTAACAAGAATTTGCAAATATCCGCTATACCCGTATAAGGCACAATAAAAGTTATTTCCTACCAATATTTTGATAATTTAATCTATGAAGGGTAGAGGAAAGTGATCTTTTCAAATAGCATCATTTAATTTTCTATAATCAATGCACATATGCAATCCAGTTACTTTGCCTCGTGGAAATCAACTCATTTTGCTCATTTGTCATCATAATAGTCTCTCATTTCTTAGGTACCACTTGAATAGGACTGACCCATATAAAATTAAAAACAAGAAACATGATACAGTAATCAATAGTTTGACTACTACATTCTTTGTCACTTACTTCATGTTTGGATTTAGAATACACTAAAGTTAGAATAAAGGCTTACTTCCTTCTTCCATCAAAATTCTGTGAGTGCAAATAGAAGGACTCAACCCTTTGGTGTCATCTAGTGCCTATCCTATTGCATATTGATGCTTTTGAAGCACTTTCAACAATCTCTCCTCCTTCGTATCAATCAACGGTGATGAAATGATTAAAGGTAATTATGATGGAGGAAAAAACTGCATTCTTTAAATGAGAGAAAAGAGGCTTCAGATCAAGAATTGAAGGTTCTTCAACAAATGGTTTTGGAAGGGATTTAATTAGTCTCTCCAAAGGCTCATATCTCTTATATTGAATTCAACTAGAGGTCTCTTTTCCAATTTCTATTCCTTCCAACACTGCCAACACTTCTTTTTCTTCAATCTTCATAGAGCATTAATAACTTAATGCCTTTTGAAATGGATTAGAATAAAGAAAGATGGACGTATAATTTTAAATGGAACTTACTCCTATGAAGTTGAATGAACCTAAAGTAGAAGGATGCCTCACTATATTGAATACATCGAACTTAATCTTTTCAGCTTGAAGCCTAAGGATGAGTTTTCCTCCATGAAATCAATCAGTGCCCTTGTTTTAGTCATGAATGACCATCCCAAGATGATGGGCACTAAGTTATCCTCTTTCATGTCCAAAATAAGGACATTAACAAAAAAAAATGAATTCATCAACCTTTATAAGGACATCCTCAATGATTCCTCTTGGATAGGTCACAAATCAATCAACCAATTGTGATGAGACTGTAGTAGGTTTTAGCTATTCTAATCTTAACTTCCTAAAGATAGACATAGGTATCAAATTAATGCTTGCTTTAAGGTCCATCAATGCTCAATCTATTTGTAAGCTACCCATTGTCAAATGAATTGTCAAACTACCAGGGTCCTTGAGTTTTAAAGGCAACTTCTTCTGTAGGATAGAAGAACACTCCTAATGAAGTTTTACAGCCTTATACTCCTTTAATATCCTCTTTTTGGACATATTTTCATTAAAAAAACTTTACAAAAAAGGGTATCTGGGCAATTGACTCAACAAATGGGACATTGATATGCAGTTTCTTGAACATTTCTAAAAATTTTCCAAATTGCTTATGAAGGTTTATATTTTTCAATCTTTGAGGGTAAGATGTCCTAGGTTTGTATGACTAGACATTAAGGTCTGTAAATAGCCTAGGTGGCTTGTTATAACTTTCACTCTCAACCTCCTTCTCTTTCTTCTTCTTACTTGCTTCAGCTCTTTTTCATCTATCACTCTCTTCAGCTCTCTCTCTCTCTCTCTCTCTCTCTCTCTCTCTTTTGTCATTTTCTTCCTCTTCCTCATTCTCTTCACTCTCCATTAATTCCTTTTCCTTTTCTTTTTGATTATTTTCTCACTTTCAACCTATCTTCCACTCCTCAGGGTAATAACCTTAGCATGCTTCCAAAGATTGGCTTTAGTAGTGCTAGGCAATTTACTGGGTAGCCTCTCCTATAAGAGTTGTGATATTTGTCTTACTTGGGTCTCTAGATTCTTGATAGATGCCTCATGATTTACATCCTTGACTGGGTCTATAAAATGTATTTTAACATAACCCATTTAAAATTAAGCAACTTTCTAGGAGGTTAATTGGATTTAAAGCTAGGTGGAGAGGCTCTTTGAGGGTTGTCTTGAGGTGGTTAAGGTGATTGTTGATAGATTTGATTGTTACTCCATGAAAAGTTTAGGTAGTTTCTCCAACCAGGATTATAAGTGTTTGAAAAAGAGTTTCCTCTCTGCCTATTAAAATTATCAAAAAACTGGACTTCCTTAGCTTTTTGGGTAAAAGGACTACCTTTTTAATACTCTAAAGATGAATGGGAGTTATTTCCACAACTTTCGCACTCAACTCTAAGGGTACTACTACTAACTCCACTCGCTAAGCTATCAAGCTTCTTGTTTAGGACTTCTATTTGAGCTACGGGAGCTACTATATCATTAATCACATAAATGCTATGTGACTTCCTAAAATGACATTCAAAATTGTATTGAAAACTATTGATTGCCAGCTCCTCAATCAAATTTTAAGCTTTATTCAGAGTAGTCTTCATTAAATTACCTCCTGCAGTAGCATTAATGGTGTTGGGAATAAAAGGTATAAGACTAATGTAGAAAATGTCTACTTACTACCACGTATTGAATCTATGGATAAGAAACTTAACAAGCATCTCTCAAAACTTCTTCCATGCCCCATATAAGCTCCCATTTTTGCATTGCACAAATGAGTTAATCTCAGTTTTCATCTTTACTATTTTCAAAGGTGGGAAAATTTTAGCTAAGAACAACTTCATCCAATCATCCAATGTAGTAATGGAATTGGACTGAGTATGAATAACCAGGCTTTAGTTTTATCTATAATGGATACAGGGAAAAGATTAAGTTTCACCGCATCATCCAAAACCCCATTGCTTTTTTAAAAAATCATAAATATCTAGAAAATTTTGTAAATACGCATTTGGATCTTCTAAAGCTGATCCACCAAATTATGAAGGCCTAACCATGTTAATGATACTATGTGAAATTTCAAAATTATTTGGATTGACCCTAAATTGAACAATGCTAATCACAAGTCTACTTCTATTTTCTACTACTAAATCTATTATGGTTGGTTCTTTAGTTTCTTCCTAAGGTTGCAACTTACTTCTAAAGGATCAGATGTGGTAACTTGAGATTCTTTCTCTTTTTTACAAAGTGTACGCTTAAGCTTTGGATCAAAGTCAAGTGTCTTAGGCTTTTAGCCCTATGTATGCATGCGAAATTAACGAAAATAACTAAATAAAATAAAATTACTAACTAAGCAAGCAAACTACACAATAAAGGTAACAAAAAGTAACAAAAGCACCCAATTTTTAATATAACAAAATTAATGAACAAAAATTAAGAAAAAAAAATTATTACAAGTTCTAAAGTAATTGACACCAAATTTTCCTAATATTTTAATTCCATCCCCAACAATAGATCCAAAAATTTGTTGTGTTGGTTAAGTGACTTAATTTTAAACACAATTTTGAATTCCAATTTTAATCCAATGTGTAACGCAAGTGTACCTAATACAACAAATAATATAGTGGATTGAAAAGCCTGAATGTCAATCCCACAAATAAGAAGATACAATTAGTAGGTTAATTAACTTACAATTATCTAGAAAAATCCACTTGATTAATTAAAAAGTCAAAAAATGACAAATTTATTTAATGATTTCAAACAATGTCAAATGAATTCTAAATTGCTTTAAAAAATTATCAAAAATTACCAATTACAGACATTAGCTAAATATTATGTTTTCAATCAATTATTAAAGCAATTAACATTTTTTTAGACTGATTTAGAATGCCTTCACAATTTTAAGATAAATTTATGGTTAAGACTATGTCTTTTCTATTAATCGTAATTTGAAGCTTAGTCATGCATAAAATTAAGTTAAGATGCTTTGAGATCAAGAAGTTAATTTCTATAATTTTAATCTCATAATTCAAACTCCAACAAATAATCAAGGTTTGGTGATGTAATGATTAATTTATGTTGTTTATAGATTTTTTCAATAATGTAAATTGATTTCTCAAGTCTTATATTATCTATTAATCTTTCATAAGTGGCCAGCTTAAAAATATATTATTTCCTTCAATAAACAAAAATCAGCCTATTAAACATCAAACAATTCTCAATTAATTCATTTACGCACCAATCCTTATATAAAAATCAAATCAGCCACACATATTAACCAAAGCACACAAAACAAGCATATGTAGCATCATACTTTAATTATTCACAAATAAAAGAGATGAGTGATGAGTTCAGAATTAAGAAAACACCCAAGAAAAGATCATGAATGATTTATAGATTTTTCTGTGTGATCTTAGCTCCACAACAACTCAAAATTGTCAAGAAAACCTTAAGAAAATCAAAGAGCATCAAGAAATATAAATTAGAACAATATACTTTGATTAATTTGAAAATAGAACAATACATAAAGAAATCTAAGTTAGAAACCCCCTTTAAGATGATTTCTAGACTTAGATAAACGTCGTAATAGCAAGCTCCGAAACTTGGTAATGCAGAAAACAACTTAGAATCAAATATACAAGTATTTGAAGGCTAAGAACACTATGGAAAAGCTAAGGAAGAATGCTGAGAATTTTACACATCTAATCTCTCTTGATTTTGGTGTGTGTCTATTATTTTCCACTTTCAAAAGCTTAAAGACAGCCTCCCTTATCTCCACCAAACAAGGGAACTAATTAAAAGCATGCTCTAGCCACAATTATGGAGATTTATGATTTTTTTTTTCTTATCTAGCACCTATTACGATGGGTTGACTCAAAGTTCTACGATGGGCGGTTCAATCGCCATATTTCATATTGCAACAAACCTCTACATGTTGGAAGCTCTACATGGGTCTCTTTAGAACCCACATAGAGGTTCTAGAGAATGCCTAATTTGCCATATTTTTGCTTCATCATCTATCTTGATCAACCACTTACAAATTAAACATTATAAAACATAAATTTAACATTTAAGAATTGAATTAGGGGTCAAAATTTTAATAAATAAATATGGAAAACTGAATTAATTTGACCCCTAACAATATATTAGATTTAGTGCCTTGTAGTGAGGGCTGTGACAAATCTCTAATGGTTAACTAAGCTTTAGTTCTTAACTCTCCATCCATGTTTTCTAACTACAAGTATTGACCCTTAAGCTTATCATACCTAGTAGATTTCTCCTCTCTCATAGTTTTACATAATGTTCTTTTAACTTTAAGCTCAAGAAAATATACGGCATGATTTCTTATTATATAATGAAGTACCCAACTTGAAAATTAAAATAACTAACGGAAGAAAAAGAGAAGAAAAGTTTTTAAACTAACAAATGTTTTTGAACAAATAAAATTGAAAAAATAAAAAAAAATCAAAAAATTGAAACAAACACAAATTTAAAAAAAAGATTGTTTGTCTAACAAGGAGTAAAATATCCTAATAATCAAACCCAATCTTTAACAATAATGTCAAAAACTTAATGTGCGGTCTACACTACCTAATTTTTAAATGAAATAAATCAAAATCTCCAACCAATAACATTGAGACCATAAATAGGCAAGTGTACCTATTATATCATAATATAGATTCTATGAGTCTAATTGTCAATCCACTAGGGCTGCTAAACTATTAGTGATCTCTTCTTCTTGCTATATAACCTATTCAATAAGTGAATGATTGATTGATTGATTACTAAAATTAAACTAAATTACTGAAGGAAAATTTAAAAGAAGATCCATAAGATTAAAAAAGGAATGAAGAAGTTAGGACCTAGATAGTTAATTCCCCAAGACATGTTTTTGTTTATCACTCATCCTTGATTCAATGGATTATCCAAAATTTCTTATATCGTAGGTCTCTCGAGTTATGTAATTCCTATTCCGTTGATAAATCAAACAAAAGTTCTCCTTATGTTAAAATATCAATTGAATGCATTAACACATTTTATAAAACTAGTATTTTTATTAGGTTCAAACTTAATCCCAAAATATTAGATAAGTCTATCTTTAGATCTCCATGAAAAATTCATTACTTATGAATTGATCTATTCATATATGTTGACTCTTAATCTAAACATATGAAGTCATATAATTAGAATTGAAACTCGAATTTGTGTAACAATCAAAAACCAACCGCAGTAATTCTATAGATAAACCTTTAAAAAATCTAGAAATTCAATATTGAACCAAAGGAACAATGTAAAACATAGATATTCAATCCTCGTGTCATAATAATAGCAAAAGATATAGTAATTTGCTTTTTCATTTCGAATTTCAAATTGCCATCAACTTTGACAACCAATGTAAGAAATGTTGTTAAACTAATCCTCATTGCAAAATAATAGCAAATAGGTATAATAATATACTCAATCCAGTTAGAGGCAAGTACAAGCATTAAGATTCAGAGTAAAAGGTCAATATTAAACTAATTTGATTTCTTGTCAATATTAAAATCAATGAATTTAAAAAGAGAAAAAGCAAGGAGAAAGAAAATGAAAAGGTTAACGATCCAAGAACTGGCTTATAATAGCTAAATTGTCATATTAATAACGTCTATTTTCATGCTAAATTTTCCTTGGAAATATGAAATGTTACAAACTGCTACAGATTAATCAATACAGATCATTTTAAGAAGGACTTAAGGCATGGAACAAATTTCTTCAACCCTACCACATAAACTTTTCAGGGAGATCTGAAAACTTTGCTATAGTAGTCTGTAGGTATTAACTGGTAAAACTCCTAAAGAAAGCTATATAATGCACATATTGTAGCTTCCCTCCCTAACTATGACCATAATTTGGCTTATTGCAGACAAAAAACAAGGTCATACCCCACTCTACTCTAGCAGTTGCCTATAACATTTCTAAAAATATCAACATACAAACCAATATTTATAGTGATAGGCATATTCGATACATTTCTACGGACTTCCTTACGGGGAACTTAAAAGCAGAATCCAAGAATCAAACTTACTAGTGTTATTAATTTACGAAGACGCATCTTCTCTTTAAAAAATTTTATATTTTGAGTGTTTTACTTTTATTAGAAGGTTTACTTTTAATTTTTTTACTTTTATTATAAAGACGTTTCTATCCTTATTATTAAACTTTAGGGTTTTATAATTCATATAAATACTACTTTTATATATTACGAAAGAATATTTTATTTATTTTAAATTAAATTATACTTTTCTCTTAAGGTTTTCTTCTACCTTTTGAGTTCTTTG
>JAOXYD010087214.1:0-12127 GCA_028565735.1 Pinacopodium congolense
TTTTAGTCTTGAAGGTCAAAAAGCTCATAGAGCTCCTTACTTCAATGAAAATAATTATTTTTATCAAAAGACTAAGATGAGACATTATTGAGAAGTGGAAGTATAGATTTATGGCTTGTTGTCTCACAAAAGACTTCTTTACCTTCCAAACTTATCGGGAATGAAATTGTGCCTAATAAGATAATGAGTTAAGCATAGAAAAAAAGAAATTAGCTTCCTAGAATAGTAAAGCCATGCATATTCGGTTTTGTGCTCTAAGTATAGAAGAGTTTAATAGAATCTCTATGTGTAAATCTACATGTGATATTTGACATATCTCAGAAGTTATTTATGAAGGTACGAACTAAGTAAAAGAAACCAAAATAAGCATGCTCACCCATCAACTTGAGTTGTTTCAAATGTCATAAGATGAAAATATTTATACTATATATACTCCATTTAGCAATATTGTTAGTGTTTTAAAGGATCTAGGTAAGATCTATTCAAATGTTAAGCTTGTTAGAAAAATCTTAAGATCTGTAACAAAATCATAGGAATCTAAAGTGATTGCAGCCCAAGAAGCGAAGGATTTTAATGTTCTCCTAATGGATGAGCTCATTAGTTCACTATTGACACATTAAATGATGGTAAAATATACCCAAGTAAAAGTTGTACCTAAAAAGACGAACATGGCCTTCAAAGATACAAGAAAAGAGTAAAGAAAAATAAATAATCTTCTTATGGAATTAGTGAAGAAGAATCTGTTGCACTCATTACAAGAGGCTTAAGAAAGCTTATCTGAAGGAAGGCTCCAATTTGTAGAAGAGAACATAAGTATTCATCCAAAATTAAATTTTCTAACATAACTTGCTTTGAGTATGGTAAAAAAGTTCATTTGAGGTCACATTGTCTACACTTTCAAGAAGATGATAAGCATGAGAACAAAAATAAGAAAGAAAAGAAGGAATTCAAGAAGAAAGCCCTAAAATTAGCATGGAGCAAATCAAGTGACTTTGAAAAGGAATAAGTTGCAAATATGTGCTTCATAACTCACAACGAAGTAAGTACTTCTCACTCGAATGATGAAATCAAAGTTGAATATATATGTATATATATATATGAATAATTACTAGAATTCATAGAAAATATAGCTCATATAAAGAAGAAATTGCATGATACAAATGTGGAATCCATGAAAGTGATTGATGAATATAAATTAGAAAATTAAAGTCTTAAAAAAGATTTAGATTCAATCAAAAAAGATAACAATGAATTGGTAAACAAAAATATCACCTTAAAGAAAGAAGTTGAATCTCTTAAGGAATCGCTTGAAAAATTTACCAAGGGAAAAGAAAAATTAGAAATCATATTGAGTGTTCAACTTGAGAAATGATAAACATAGTTTAAGATATAGTAATGGACAATCATCTAGTAAGACCGTTTTCGTAAAGGGAAAGAATTGGACGATGGAAGTCTTACGTTTGCTCAAAATGCCTCACAAGGTAGACCTCAAAAAAGGCATCATACATTAATGTATTCTAAAAAATCTAGAAGTCATGTGCATCACCAAAGAACTTTTATCTAACTAAGACAATGTTTTCAATAAAGGTTCTATCATGATTATGGGCCTAGAAATGCATATATAGCATTCACTCCACTATTTTGTTTATATTGCGAAAGGTATAGTCATGTTAAATATTTTTTCTATGATCGATTAAGAAATGTGAATGTATTGTCCAATAGTCATGAAAGGTATAAAACTGATACTCAAAGACCTAAAATGGTATGGGTATCAAAAGTTCGTTAAATCTGTATGTTTTATAGGTACCTTCAAAAGCAAAAGGAATAATTTGCCATTGTTGAACAAAATGTTAAAGAAAAAAATTAAATCAAATGGAATGGCAAACAACAATTTGAAAGGTATTCAACTATTATAAAAATATACATGAGAGAGTTAAATAATTGTTAAAATTGTCCTGAATAATTGTGTTTTAATATTTATTTTTGTTGAAAAAGTATGGATGAAAATTGACTGTGTTTGTTCATCTTTGCTTCACATATTTGCGTTGGTGATCATTTAATCAACCAAATAGACTTATTGGTCGAGTTATGATCGGTCGACCAATAGGCATTATTCAGTTGATATATGTTTAAAAAATCACATTTTTTAAAATTCTCCCCTCCTCTTTTCCATTTCATTCTTCTCTCTCACTTCACTCTCTTTTTTTCCATCACCACCGTCTTCTCAAGCTTTCTCCTTCCTCTGTTGTTATTTTTTTTAGCCTTCAAAGTTGTTTTTGAGGTTTGCTGAAGCCTTTTTCATCCTCGTTCTCCCTTGAAACCACTTTTGTTCGTCTTTGAGAGCCTCCCTCTTACTGTGGCCACTCTTTCGTCACCTTCTCATCCTCTAGCAAAGCTTCAAGCAACTCCGAAGCTAGTTTTCACCTTTTAGTATCCATTGCCCCTTGTCATTTTATCTTAACTTCATCTAGTTTGTTCAATTTTTCGATTCATGCATAGTCAGGCCATATTTGGTATGCCTTTTGTTTTCGGTTTTGATTTTCTATTTTTTTAAATAAAAAAATAAAAGGGCACATAAATCTAAAAAAACAACACACTAATACATTACAAAAATAAAAAACAACATAAAAATCTAATAAAATAAATAAAATAAATAAAAGCACACAAAAACTAAAACAAAAAATCAAAACTAACAACAATACCAAACATCCTCTTAGGGTTTACAGAATTGTGGTTTTTATGTTGAATTGAGAAATTCACCTAAATGGATTAAGTTTTCATGCAATTAGGAGCATAATTAAGGTTCTAAGACATCTAATTACGTTTGTTTGTGTTCAATTTTAGTTTTCCCCAAAATTAGACTTGAATCTTAGGGTTTATCTAAATTTCTACTACAACTTTTGATTTTTATAAATTTTGATACTCTGAAAAATAAATTAGATGCCTAATTAAGATTTTTAATCAATTGAATTTTTTCCCTTCAGATTCTCTTCTTTTGAGCTAGTCAAAATTTTGGTCATTTTTTTTAAACTAAATTAGATAGTCAATTATGGATTTTTTTCAATTTCATTAAATTGTGTAAATTTTGATTTTTCTAAAATTTTAGAATAAGTCCTTTAATTTTAAGTTTTCTAGTCAATCGAATCTGTATTATGAAAAGTAAAATTCTAAAGGTTTAATTAGTTGTTTAATTAAAATGTTTACTCTTTCAATTAGGTCTCTTTGATAAAATTATTAATATTCAAAATATTTTTAAGACAATAATTTTTTTCATAATTTTTTATTTTAAGAAAATTTTCTTAAATTTTAATAAAATTATATCTCTTGGTTTTTATTTTCTCCTAAAATTTTAGTTAAATCCCACTTGAATAATTTTTTGTTAAATTGCATATCATGCATGCATATAGGAGCATGTTTAGGGTTTAAATCTTTTAAGTATTTAGTCATATGTGCTCTTACGTTCCTGTAGGTTGTGTTATTAACTTTAGACAAGGTGATAATCCATTCTTAGAGCTCTATTAGGTGTTTATTGCTATTTTTAAATCTCTTTCGTTTAAGTTCTTGTGTTCTCAGCTTGTTTAAACTCCATATATGGTTAGGACTTGAGGTTGTAATCCCTTTAGGAGTAAGAGATCCCAAGCCAATTAAGAGGATGACTACCTAGATGTTGATTTTGACCAGTTTTAGGATTATGCTTCTAGGAAGCTCTCCAAAAATTGTATTATTTCCCCTGCCCAACTAGACTTGTTTAGGGAAAATGGTCTTATCCAGTTTTTTATTGATAAAGGGTGGGAGCCTCTCCTTACTCTTTCTTCTAAAATTTGCCCCACACTTATCAAAATTTTCTACTACAACCTTAGAGAGATTAAGGAAAATGATGATTATATCATTTTTTCTAAAGTAGAAAATGTTCCTATACATCTCTCTCGAGACATAATTAACACTATCTTTGGAATTCCTATCCCTCATGTCTTTTCTTATTTTTAAACCTCTTGATGAGTGATTTGATTAAAATGCATAAATTAAATAAATTTGTATTAAATGAAAGCTTATTGTTTTGGTTATTTGATTGGTTTTTAATTATTGGGTTTAAGCTAAATTAGTTTAGGGCCAAAGTATTTGGTTTCATTGATCTGATTAGATAGATTGATAGAATGGTGAACAACAATCGACTGAATGTTAACCTTTTGCCGTTTGTTCGACTGAAACTTGGCTATAAGTTGATCAAATATTGAGAAAAATTAAGCGTAAAATTAGGATTCGATAGACTACACAATCTTCATGAACATTAACCATCACAACGTTAATATATTCGTTAGACAACAACTATTTCATATCTTATTGAGTATAAATAGTGTGTGCTTAATCATGCGAAAATAAGAAGTCATATACAAAGACATATACACAAAGATTGAGCAAGATCTTATTAGAGTGTTTTCAATCAAATTTTTCTAGAAGTGTGTTTACAAGTGTTCTTAGGTGAGGGAATTTATTATTGTTCATTCATTCTATTTAGCCTCTTTTATACACCAAGTAAAGTTAAGTAGAGCATTACTCTTATAGAATTATTCCTATGAATGTGAGAGGTTATTCTTTAGCCTAAGGTAAAAGAAATTGAGTGAAAGATTGTCCTTGAACCTTGAAAAGGAGTGTAAGCTTGAACGTTGTACTTTTTGTTGAAATAGTACAATTATCTTAATAGTAGTGTTGGGAACTAGATATAGGGGCAAGTGAACCACTCCAAACTAGTATAAATCTGGTGTATCTCTACCTCCCTTTCTCTTTAATTTTACTCACTTATTTTATTATGTTAATTGATTGTTTTTGTCAATTAGTTTTTGTTATGTAACTTTCTGCATCTTATTCATATTAATCAATTAGAAAAATCATTTTAAATCCTAACCCATCCTCCTCTTAGGTGTCATACTGGCCTAACATGTATGTCGATTATTAAAGTCGATTTATGACTCGAAATAGTCTTCAAGGCAATGGTACATTCTTTTTCATAACGTAATTATTTCGTATGATTTTTAAATGATTGATGAGGACTATTGTGTGTATATTAAAACATCCAAAGATAAATTTGCAATTTTATCTTTATATGTGGATGATATATTGACTGCTTGTAATGACTGTGTGTTCATTAAGCAAATCCAAGACTGATTATCATCTGAGTTTGAAATGAAAGACATAGGTAAAGTAATATACATTCTAGAGTTAAGATTTCAAGAGATTGTTATCATTTTCTCAAGCGACGTATATTCAAAAAATTCTTGAACGATTCAGTATGTAAGATTCAAAATCAATTGATAATCCTATTGTGAAAGGTGAAAGTCTTAGCAAGAGAAATTTCCTAACAACACCACAAGTACGAGAACAAATGTAGAAAGTTCCTTACTCTAGTATAATTAGAAGTCTTATGCACACAATGATGTGTATAAGACTAGATATTTGTTACGCTGTTAGAATAGTGAGAAGATATAAATCAAATCCAAGATAAGTACATTGGAAAGTAGTAAAGAG
This sequence comes from Pinacopodium congolense, assembly GCA_028565735.1. Lineage (NCBI taxonomy): Eukaryota > Viridiplantae > Streptophyta > Magnoliopsida > Malpighiales > Erythroxylaceae > Pinacopodium > Pinacopodium congolense. Next base: position 5,524 of record JAOXYD010087214.1, read on the forward strand.
AATAGTACGTTATCTAAAGGGCATAATGGACTATGCATTATGTTATTTAAGGTAATGACCTATGTATACGTAAGTATATAGATGCAGACTAGGGAGGAGATTTAGATGAAAGAAAATCAACCTCCGAATATGTATTCTTACTCAATAATGGAGTAATATAATGGAAAAGTAAAAAATAATCCTCCATTCCATTATTTATGATGGAAGCTAAATTTATCGCATTTTCAGCTACAATACAAAAGGTTATGTGGCTTCATTGATTTTTAGTACATTTAGGAGTCGTTAAAAGTGACATTGATCTAGTGACCATCAATGGTGATAGTCAACTACAATCACTTATATAAAAGACCCTAAATTTCATTTTAAGACAAATCACATAGATACCAATTACAATTATGTGGGAGATATAGTTGCATGAGGGGAAGTGAACATGACATATCTACACAAGATATGGTGGCAGACTCAATAATAAAGTAAATTTTCCGAGTTATATACACTGAGTATGTAAAGTTACTAAGACTACGTAGATATTGAAATGTAATTATAAACATTTCTCTTTATATGTTCACTCAATATATTTTTATAAATATATAATGAAGATTATACATTATATATCATTTGATTGATGAATGTATATTTTTTTGCATAAATATATTTTGAGATAAATCAAAAGCATAAGAGATAGATTATATATTGACCCTTTCACACGGGCAATTGCATCCAGTGTTTGTGATCACTAGAGATAAGACAAGTTTAAAGTTTATTATCTAGATGATAGTTGAAAGCATAAAACTTAAATTGTAAATGTCATAAGAAAATTGGTTTAAAGTGATTAAATTATCATTATATCTATCTTAAGTTACTAGATATAAGTTCTAAAAATTTTAGAGTAGATAAGTGAACTCAAGTTAAAAATTTAGTATGTTTCAACTATCATCTGTATGATATCTCTTCAATGAAAGGCATTGAAGTGAAACAAAGTGAATAAATACCATAACATATGATTCATACCATAAGTGCAAAAATGACCATAAAAAGGGATTAATGTAAGTCTCAAGATCTCATCCTACATTGTATGAGATCCTTGAGGTTAAGAAGAACCTCATTAAATACCCTTATGATTCTTGTCTAATTCTTGAGACTTGAATTTAAGATTTGCTATTTTAGGTTATACCAAAAGATCATGTAAGCTGCAATTGTATGGAACAATTCTAAGAAAGCATATTAAATTTAATTAAAAAGGGAATTAAGAACAGAGGAAGGCCATTTAGTTTGATTATTAACTCATATAAAAGGTATTCAAAGATGGCCATTGTCTCTCTAGCAGATAAATTGAATACAGTCATGACAAAAAAAAAGATAAAAGGAATTGAAAATGCGAGATATGACTTAAGATATAGTATACAACATCTACTTAAGAATACATAAGTCTCAGGATCGATTTATTTATTGAAATGTCATATTCTCATAATAGATATATGGTAATGTACTCTCATCATATACTGGTCACATTGGTTATTGGATAAGTATGAGAATTGTAGAGTTTTAATTGGATTAAAAACCCATCATGTGTGCCATCATGTGTGAGTAAGAGATGATGAATGACACATATACACCCATGAGAGTTTTATGGTCATTATCACTTAATTAACTACCAATGGTAGTTGAGTTTTTGAATTGAAATCAAATAATTTTTAAAAAAGAAGATGATGTTATTAGTTCTGAATCATTAAAAGTGAATTAAAGATTCTCTGCATATTTTCGTGTCCTTTAACTGGTGGAATTATAAACAATAGTCTAAGTACGTGATTATTGTTTTTAATGCATATGCAATGATCATGTCTATAGATAATCTTTGTGATTCTATCTAAATTTCTAATGAGCAATAATAGGTAGCTACTGTGCTTGACATATTTTCTTGCCAACCATATTTTCTTGCCAACCATTGCAACATCTAAGACTTCATTTGGTACTAATGATGATCTTTGTGATTCTATCTTAATTTCTAACGAGCAATAATAGGTGGCTACTATGATTGACATATTTTCTTACCAGCCATTGCAACATTTATGACTTCATTTGGTAGTGATGATGAAATAAAGATTCTTTGCATATTTTCGAGTCCTTTAACTTGTGGAACTATAAACAATAGTCTAAGTACGTGATTATTGTTTTTAATGCATATGCAATGATCATGTCTATAGACAATCTTTGTGATTCTATCTTAATTTCTAACGAGCAATAATAGGTAGCTACTATGCTTGACATATTTTCTTGCCAGCCATTGCAACATCTAAGACTTCATTTGGTAGTGATGATGAACTAACCTAGAAATCCTTCTATCCAATTAATCACTATTTTACCACTATGGATGTTGATATGAAATAGACTATTTATTTTTTAAACTAAGTGAATACCCATATCATTTATTTCCATGAAGAATTTCCTTTCTAGGAGGAAATTATGTGACTATTTTTTAGAAATTCATACCTTGTTAACCTAATTACAAAGGTGGGTAGAGTGCCAATGTATCAACAATCAAGCTCAAGATTATTTCAATAGCAAAAGATGAAAATCAACCCAGATTTTGATACAATATCTACGAAACTTAGTTTTATTTTTGGTACTTTATGATGTTGCAACTAATTAGTTTATTGTAAATTGATATATAATATTGTTAATTTATTTAATAAAGATATTTTTATTTTACACATTTATCAATTATATTTAATGATTAATATTAACTAAAAATTATTAAAACAATTATTTCGCAATTGAAATTATATCAATATTATAATTATGATATTCAAATTACATTTATATACGATTCTTAAATTGTTCTTAATTATAATTTCATTAAGAAGGAATATTGATATAATAATAAAATTAAGATGCGTTATCTTTTTTATTTCTAATAAAAAAAGTAGTTTATCTCATAAATTAAATGTGAAAATATTTAAATCAACTTATAGGTGCTCATTACAAGATAAACTCATTGAATTGACCCAATTATGAAGATTTTCAATAGAACATTATTTGTATGTTAGTGGATTTCCTCATTTAAATAATTGTATAATTAATTTTTATATTTGATATTAACAAAGTATCTCATAAAGGTATTATTAAGTTTTAATAATACTTATAATCTATTATTTTGAGTAATTAAGTCGATAATACTTGGACATAATATAAACTATATGGAGATAGTTGATTCGTTAATTTAAAATAATTAAGGAGAATATTTCATTTTCTTAATAAATAATAATTTGAGAATTCTCTATTTAAAGTGAATTGAGATTTGAAAGATAATTTTCATATATTAATTATAAATTAATTGCTAATTAATAAGAACAAATATAATTGAATTTTATTAAAGTAGATAGTGATTTCATACTTCATTTTCAATTGAAGCATTAAATAATGAAATGATTAAATTATATATTATAACTATGCATAGACATATGAAGTAAAACCACTTTGACATTAGAAATATTTAGATAGTCATATCATATTATTAAACATCAATCTTGATTTATGATTATAAATAATTTAATTAGAGAGTTAAAGATAAATTAAAAGAATTTTTAATTTTTTAAATATAATTATCAATTATAATTATAATGTATAAGCATTGCCAATCTATTAAGAAACTAATAAATTACATATAAAAATATCTAATTATTTTAAATTATTTTAGATCTAATTATGAAATTTGAGAAATATAAAAGATCAAATATGTAATATTTTATTATATTAAAATTAAATTTAGACTTTAATTGTAATTTATATTTAATTTTAATTAAGAGAAAATCTTTATACAAAGGAAAAGAACATATGGGAAGCTAACATTTTTTTATTCTTGCTTCTTTTGAATTGTTTTGTAGATACCATTGGAAGGTGAACATTTGAAGAAGTGTGGTTGACATATTTAATAAGAAAGAAAAGTTTTATAAGATTGCATTATCACTTCTTAACCTTTGTTAGTTTTGTTGATTATTTTTTTAATCTAAAATTTTTAATGAAATGTATCACAAATTATAAAATATTTTTCTCTATGCTCATTATTTAATTATGGTTAATTGTCCAAGAATTTTTTCCTCAATTTTGAAAGTGTGAATGATAAGAATAATCAACTAGTAATTATTGATTATCATCAACTTATCTATTTATCATTTAGGGAAAACTATAGAAAAAATGATAATTTTCGTCAACTTTTAATAGTAGTTAGAACTAAAAAAAATGATAATCAAATGATCGAACTTGCAATTTGTAAGAAAAAGAGCATGTCGTTAATGATCCTATTAATAGTGTTGATGTGACAAATATGTCAGTATATAATTTTGACACGTAGACAACACATGGACGACAGACATGGAATAAATTTTTTATATATGTTTTAAATAAAATTTATTTAAATAAGTTTTTAAATAATTTTGTTTAAACAATGGTGGCAATATCCCAAACTAACTAGACATATGAGAGTCCCTCTCCTTGCCATCAAAAGGGGATATTGATGGAGTAGTAAAACTAGCATACATGATGTTTCTTCTTTTAAAGAAAATAATTGGTCTCATAAATTAAAATATAGATATAATTAAACAAATAAACAGTTATTTATTAGAGAATATGTTTATTGAATTGATTCGATAATGATAATCTTAAATATAACATTTCTTATTTATTTATGGATGTCCTCATTATAATGTTGTATAAATTGATTCTTAAATTTATAAAGGTTAATTATTAAAAAAAATCTATAACTTTTCTCAAATTTTCACTACTAATCATAACTTCAAAAAATGACAATTAAATGCTCAAACTTTCAATTTGTTGCCAATATAGTATAGCATTAATGGTTTCATAAATAGTGCTAACGTGGCAAATACATTAACATAGACAGTATGGACTCATGGATGCATGCATTTTTTTTAAAAAATTAATTGTTATAAATCCAAATCTTTTTTTTGGAAATTTTTATAATTATTCCACCATCATCTTTCCTCTTCTTATAAATCCAAATGAACATCTTCAACTTTTCATTAGCCTCCCTATTGATAGATTTCATCTTTAATCCTTTAATCTTTTAATCTTTTAATAAAAAGTTGATTCACTTACTAGAGGTTGATGGGAAGACTCATTTGAAGGGCTTACGAATGCAATGGTAGTTGTCATTTTTGGACCATTTGGTTTCCAAGAAAATGATGGGAAAATGCATTTGATGGACTAAACCTATAATCTGTAAACCCAAACAGAAGAAACTATTGTTTTTTTATAGAGAAATAGAATGCTATCAACCTCAGGTCCACCCTCAATCCTAATTAGAACACCTGCATCAACTGTAAACAAAGTTATTACATAAGTTTTTTAAGCCCATTTAGAGGATTGTCTTGATTTTTAATCTAGTTTTTTTAGGTTTGTTTTCATTTATTAGTTTTACATGCTCCATTTTTCTCTCTTGTTCTTCTTATTTCATAATGCATCTAAAACCCTTTATATACATGGGTCTATTAATTTTCAATCTTTAGGCATGGTTTCTATTCATTTAGGTTGTGGTTGTTTGTGTCTTATAATGCATCCAAATCCGATCATATGAGTATGCATGATTTGAGTTAGAGGTAAAGCTAGGACCAAGTAAATATTGATTTGTTAGAGTTATGGCCAATTGAGCATTTTGATTTGATGTCATTGATGAAAGTCTTAGGATAATTTTTGGGCTTAGGGTTTGTTGAGGGAATCAATTTAGGTGACTTCCAAATTTCTCTTAGTTTAGATTATGAGTTTAATTCACACCTTGTTATGTCTTTATGCCACCTTCTTAACGTAAGATGGTATAGGAAATTGATCATCTTGTCTTAGGTAAAGAGTTTAAAAATGTGACAACAAATTATTACTTTAAATTCAAATAACTTATAGGTGCAACACGCATACTTATAGGAGTAAATTATATTAACAATGAAAGTGTCGATTACGTTACCCTCTGAACCTTAAACTTCTTGGCATCCCTGAGGAATGTACTGTGAATTACATCATAATACATTACACATATACGTCTGTTGGAACACCTTCTCACGGTCAAAATGCATCACTAATGAAACACAATTGGCAAAGGATAAGTAATCATTTTTAGCCTTATGTTCAATCTCTTCGATCACCTCTTCATATTGTACGACAAATTGACTCAAGTAGCTATATGCATATACATATTTGTCAAAATATGCATGCATTCCTTCACTTATTTGTGTGATGGAGATCCCAACACCGAAATTCTATCGCTAACATATATTAGTGCTCATTTCTCACGCTTATTAAAAAATATTAAATCCATGCATTACCATGTAATTTGAAATGCTCTACCATTTCATGCCATGTTTTATCGTTGGTTACATCATATATGGTTTCCATAAGACATCCCTTCAGTTTCTTATAGAATTTATGTGACACAAATTTTTTTAGAAATTTTTTAACAAGGTGCCAAAACTTGACATATATTAATGGAATTACCCATACTTTATCACTTATTTGTTATAATATCTTTAGGTGGCTCTCCATTTATAAAGTTTAATAGAATTTAGAATAGACAAACACAGGTGTTCATTGTTTTATC
>JAOXYD010087225.1:0-12126 GCA_028565735.1 Pinacopodium congolense
ATGAAGTTCTCAGACCTGTTTAACCTAATTAGGTGTCCAGAAACCAACCACCCTGAGAAAAGAACCGACTGTAGGTTAGTTTCTCATGGTGTTTGGTTTCTTGAAACCCCATAATAACTAGTAAGACCCTAGAGGAGATGCCTAAGCCATCTTAATAAGAAGTGGAGTAAGATTAAAGGAGAGAATTAGATATAAAAACCTAAAATTGAAGATTAAGTGTGGATTTTTTTAACAAGAATCATCAAAGAGTCAAGAAATTCAAAAGCTTTGATCATGAACCTTTCTTTTCCTTTTCTTCTTATGATCGTTGTTATTTTTTAATGATGTTTTAGACTAATATTCCTATAGGATCTAGATTGATTATAAAACCTAGGATGTAGTGTCACATTGATCCTTTAATTTAATTTTAAATTTCTAGATTTGTTTCAGATTCACTTATGGAGTTAATGATTGTTTTTTGATTTTTATGAAAATATGAACTTCAATTCCAATGGTGTGATTGCATATGTTTAGATTGAGAAATCAAAAGAATTATTAGATTAATCCTTAAGTTAAACATCTTGCATTTAGACTTAAAGATAGACTTACATAAGATGTCTAGATTAGGTGTGAACTTAACAAAAAACAATAGGTTTCATGTAACAAGTTAATGCATTCCATTAATATCATGAGATGGAGAGAACTTTTACTTAATTTATTAAATGAATAGGAATTACATGGCTTAAGAGAGAGTGTGTAATTTAACTTAGGAAACCTATGATATAAGAGAATCTAGATGATCTACTAAATCAAGGTTAAGTTATGCATATGAATGCATCTTAAGGGGATTAACTACCTAGATCCTAACTTTACTAGTACTTGTTAATTATTCGGAGTTTGTCTTTAAATTTGCCTTTAGTTATTTTCATTATTTAAATAATTAATTAGTCATTGAATGGGTTAGATAGAAATGATAGGAATTCTTTAGTATCACAGTCCTTGTGGATCGGCAACCTAAACTGACATTAGCTATACTATACCATGATAGGTGCCGTTGCCTATTTTTATGTTTTCATATCATTTGTTGTTGAGTTTCCTTAATTTATATTTAATTAAATCTTAGGAATGTTCTACACATATCCCCTGTACAAAAAATCTCCTCCTCCTAGATTGTAGAGATGCACAAACTAAAAGGTCTTTATTTTTAGTTAAATGGGGTTATAGTTGAAGATGGGGATTAATGAATTAATAAATATTAGTCCTTATATGGTTCCTAAGAAAGGGGGTAAATTATGTGTCTAAATTTTTTTCCTAAGTCTTTGAACCTAATTAAGAATTACCCTCTTAATAAAATGTGGAATTATAAAGCAATATAATAATATTGATTGAAATAAAATAAACTAGAAAAATAAAAAGGCAAGCAAACTAGATTTATAGTGGTTTGGCACATAACTCACACCTATGTCCACTCTCTAACACTTTGTAGAAAATTTTACAAGCACTATCTTCTTTAATAAATGAAGGCCATCCCCTACAAACACATTCTTTTTAATAGGCAAGAGAAAACCTTACAATCATATATAGGATAAGGAAAAACCTTATAACACCACTCTTTTCATAAGATAAGAGAGACCCTTCATAATTTTAATCCAACTATCACACTACCCTAAAATGAACTTAAAAAATTCTTACTTGACTAACCAAAAGTGTTTAGAGGGGCTTACAAATGAAATAATTATAAATGCAACAAAAATTCACAAAATACAACTAAAATACTCAAATAATTACTAAAACGCTTCTTAAATATCTTCTTGTTAAGCCTATGCATAACTAATTTCTAAACACACCTACTCAGATCTTCGGTGCCATTAGTCAACTAATCAAAATACACTGGTTGACTAGCCTAACTAGCAGGTCAACTAGTTTATGTAAAAATAACACTACCAGTTGAATAGCCTTACCCCATATTAGTTTTTAATAATTTTAAACATACTTTAATACATTTACAACCTTTTTCAAACACTTATTTTCACCACATATATACCCTTAAAAATAAATTTTCAAAAGGTTATAAGCATTAAGAGGACTATTTTAAAACTTCCCCATACATTTCTTCTTGATCGTGAAATTTATATGCAAATTCTCTAAACATGAATATGTTATGCATGAGTTGAGCCCATAAAACACTTTGGAAAGAGCAAGATAAGACTTACAATAAAAATTATAAAGAATAATCTATTCAATTGTCTTATCTTAGTTCTTTTTTCCTTCATTTGTGATCTTAATCTTCATGTATAATGACTTTAGCTCCAATACTTTAACTTTGGCTCCAAATTGTATCATTCAACACCTTTTCTTCAATTCGACCTTTCTATTATAGCAACATTGAAACCATTAGTTGTAAAGGTGTTTTGTTATCATCAAAACTGCAAGCCCTATGGAACCCACCAGGGGGAGGGTGTTGAATTGGGTATTTAAATTTTTTTGTCTAAACTTAATCCACTAAACCACCTAGGCCATTTTTAACTATATGAATCACAAAACCAAAATTAAACCTATAATGATATGTTATGGTAATGAAAAAATGAATCAAATTCAATTAATAATAAACACATAATAGCATAAATATAAAGGGAGTAAAGGAAAGAGAATGCAAAAGGGATTTAAATATGTTCGGTTATCCCAAAGATAGCCTTTGTTCTCTCTCAAATTACTTGTTGGAAATTTCACTAATTTTAATCTTCCTTAGGGTGAAGAGTAACCCTTAAAACTTCTTCTTTCCACAAAGGAGGTGAAGGGGAACCTTTACAATCTTACGTCTCACAAAGAGGGTTAAGAGTAACCCTATAATCTTGTTTAACAAGAGTTAAGAGAAACTCACACAATCTTATTTAATAAAGGGTCAAGAAGAACCTAGTACAATCCTACTTACGTAGGTAAAGAGTAACCCTTTAAACCAAAATCAATAATTCACAATCTAAGCCAACAAAGGTAGCCCCTAAATTCAAGCTCCCTTGACCGTCAATTCAAACAAACACAACTTTAACTAATGCTTGATCTAAATCAATACAATAAAGGAGTTCAAATGCAATTAATGCAATACTTTTGCCTTATGCATTCCTTAATGCTTATACATGGCATAAATCAATCCAATTCACATTAAATAATCATAATAAATAAAATATTGTTGATCACAGGTCAATAAAAACCTATCAACTCAATTTTAATAGCAAAAAACAACCTTGAACAATAATAACAATCAACACAAATCAATTTCCACAAATTAGGTAATCAAGCACACCTTTGATGGTGTTTCACTTCAAGATCAATAATAAAAAAGAATATGGAAATTTTAGAGACTAAATATCCATAGAAAAATCTTCTTAAATCTTCAAAAAGCCATAAAAAATGGAATAAAGCAATAAAAAAGTGTTTAAGGCATCAAACAATCAGATTAATCATATGAACATGCAATCTGTCAAAATATGTAGCACCTAACTTCCAGCTCAATAAATCAATGTTTCTAAGCTTTCGAATGATATAGAATCATTGAAATAAACCTTTTGAAGCCTTAATCAATCTCTTAATAATAGATTGCAATAAGAAACATGAAATTAAATCCTAAAACAAAAGGATTATATAAAAAACATCTCTAAAACATATATGAGCTGTCAAATATGCAATGTTAACATTCCAGACCTATAAACAAGTGATTCCAGCTTTCTAAAATCAGAAAAACAAGTCAAAAACTTTTTAGAAGATTAAAAAAATGAAAAAAATAAATTAGATGAGTATGAATGATAAAACACCCAAATCTGGACAGATTTGGTATATCTAAATATATGAGCTTATAATTAATGAAATGATGCCCTAAAAATGCAAATAAATGATAAAAAAACAATTATTGAATATCGCAACAAACTAAAAATAATAAATTTACAGTTCCAAAAATGAGATTCAATTGTTAGGATACAAGAAAAAGAAAGATGAATAATGATGGACACAATTTTTGATAGCTTTAGTGTTTTTTGAGATTTTGAGATTGCAAATTTGTTTTAGGAGCATAAAGATTGAGCCAAAAGCTCTAGAATTCTTATATATAGTGTTAGGGACTTCAAATGGTTGTTGGTTGCAAGAAATATCTGTTATAGAGGAGTAAAAAGTTAAAGAATTGGAATCTGCATTTTTTAAAAACTTGTCGTTACATTGCTATTCACTATGCATCAATCAACTGATATATGAGTTGATCGATACATTGGTCGACTGACATATTGGTTGAGCAAACTTAGTGCAACGCCATTTTCTAGGTTTTGTAAACATGTTAAAAACCTATCCAAACTAATTTCTTTCACCCCAATTTCGTTCAAACAAGTTTTAAATCATTCGTTAAGTAATATTAAATATCAAGAAATATATTTTGAAACCAAAAAATGTAAAATCACTTGTTTTTTAATCTAGTTAATTCAATTTGTAAAACTTTTATTCTAAACTAGACTAAGACTAATTCGAAACATTTTAGTTATGTTTCTTTTTCTTCAAAGATAATGCGCACAAGTCAAAAAACACATTTTGAACATGTTTCAATAACCATATTGATTCAAACATCATAAACACAAAATTTGACCTATCATATAAAAATTTTCATACTAATTTACTTTTTCATTGATTTTAAAAACATTCAACAACTTTTACAAACCATTTACGAATGAAAATTCACACACCATTTTAACTCAAACAAATTTAAAAGCTACTCGCAATGCAAATATGATATGTAAATGTGAGAGCCCTTTTAAGCATTGATAAAGCTCAAGTTAAAAGTACATATCAAGACACATTCCTAAACCTATTCAACCTTGATCCTCTTCTCTTGATCTTTACTTTAATTCTTTAATGCTTATTCAACTTACATTTTCTTCACAGATGGTATTTTACTTTGGACTCCACCATATGTCCTTACACAAATTTCATCAACCTATCCTTTTAATTCATCAAAACTTAAACATTATTAATAATAATGTTTTGTCATCATCAAAACATATGATTGGAATCTCCTTTGGTTAAATAAAAACTTAGCTAGAACCTCTACTAGTTCAATAATGTCTCCTTTTTTTATGATGAAAAACTCATGTAATATGAAAAAAATTTAAAAACTAAATCACATGTAATAGAAACTATTTTTTTCTCTCATTTAAACTAATATCACACAAATTTTCCCTCTTTTTAAATTATCAAAGAATTCACTTACTTTAAAATACATAACTCTAAGACGACTCAACCTTTTGTAATGCCATCTTTAAATTTTCTTAAACTTTCTACCCTTATATAACATCAAAAACAATAATCACATCATCAAATATTATAAATCAAATACTCAAAATTCATTAACATCTTCAAAATTAGTTTCAAAACTTAAATCATAAACACCATCAAAACTAAAAACTTCCCCTAAATTAATTTATCAAATCATCTAAAAAAACAAACTCCCCCTAAGTAAGAGAAAACATTTTCACCATAAATAAATGTAATTAATATCATATAATACTCTCCCTCTTTTTAGAAAGCATCACAATACAGGATAGGTGTTAAACCAAGGGAGGTTCCAATCTTAGTTTTGATGATAATAAAACATAATTATTACTAATGATTTGAGCTTGATGGGTTTATTTCAAGGTGATTCCATGTGTAAAGCTTGAAGTTTGAAGGACTAAGATGAAGCTAAAGGAAGAACAAGAGATATGAAAGCTACAAGACCTTAGTTAGGGTGTCTTGCATACAATTGTAAGTTTTACTTATGTCTAAGTGACCTAGGGCTCAACATTTATCATGCATTGCATGTAGTTACTCCTAAGTTGCATAAAGTTTAATTTGATGGAAAATCCAAAATTTGAAGTTAATTAAATCATGTTGATTTTTTATTTGGTCTCAAATTGTGTCCCAAGACTTGCTTGAAGTCCTATTTTATGCTAGGTTAATGTTTGAAAATGTTTGGAATTATTTGGAGTCATATTCTTGAATTTCTTGAGTAAAACGACAATTTGATCAAAGAACAACGACACTATTGTATTCCTAGGAGCCCGCCATTTTGGTCTCTATCCAACGGTTCTATGTTTTCTTATTTGGTTTTAAGTTTTGTTAAACCTTAAGGCGGCTAGGGTTAATAGTGAGCAGCCTAAGAACTATCTTTAACACATTTCTCAGCCTCCCAAAACACTAAAAACACATTTTCAAACTATCTAATTAGATTTGAAAGATCAATCTTCCTCACATCTTCAAGCCATCTCTCTACATCACTCTACATCACTGCTTTGGTTTCTCTAATTCCTTTTTTTATTTTAATATGTTTTTTTTGTATGCCAAACTATTTTTTTCTATTAGAACAAGTATTTAAGTGTTTGATTTATCATAGTTTCGATTTTTAGAGTGATTATCTTGATAAATTAGAGCCTAAACTTTCAACTATGTCAAATCTACTTCTGGTTGTTGTGGTTTGTCTTTGATATTGTGTTTGGACATCTTAAACTGTTTATAAAATTTTGAAATCATGCTTTTCTATTTACTTAAGATTCCTAGAGGTTTTCTAATGTTTTTTTATTTTTGGAATATTATTTCTTAGGTTTTAAGCTTGTTCTTTTCAAAGATACCATATCTGCCCATATTTTTCTATCATAAATTTTCAACATGTTTCTAGACATTTTAATCAATTCCTAAAATCTTGAAATAATTATTTTCTGATTGCTTAGAGGATGTTTGGCTTTTTTGTTTGTTTTGGTTTTTGGTTTTTGTTTTTGTGAGTTTGCATTGGTTTTTGTTTGTTTTTTGGGTTTATGTGCTATTTTTTTGGATTTTTGTAATGTATTAGTGTGTTGTTTTTTTTGTTTAAGTTTTAATTTTCTTGGTTTTTATGTTTAAAAAAACAAAAACCAAAATGAAAAACCTTAATTAAAACCAAACATGGCATTAAGTGTCCTAGAGTGGGTTTGATTTTTGTTTTGAATTTTCCAAGGTTCGTTTAGTGGCTTAAAAATTGTTTTTCCAGATAAACTTAAACTATTACTATTTTATGTTCATATGCTAACTTCATGTTTCGATTATCAAATTAAGTTTCTAGTGTGAAAATTTATTGTGATTATTTGGTTAAAGATCTCAGGATTATCCAAGTATTTTTAGTTTAATTTTTAAGCACTTATATCTTCTTTTTAGGGTCTAAATTTTTTAGACTATCTTAAACTATCTAGATTGTGTGCATGAGACTTGATTAATGTATTTAAGCATTTAAATCAGATTTATTTACTTCCAAATTATTATTTTCTATTTGTTTAAGTCCTCAGGAGCATCATTGGCTATTTAACTAATTTTTAAAGGCTTGTTTAGGTGTTTGGAAACATTTTCTATCTTATTTATCAAATCTGTCCAAGTTTGGTTTGTGTGAGTCTTTCATATTGTATTTTCACTGTTATATACGTTTTTAGTGCATCGATCAAACATATTTATTTTTGTTTAGGTTTGGTTTATGTGAGTATTTCAGTTTGTATTTTCATTATCATACACGTTTTTAGGGCATCAATCAGACATATTTATTTTTATTTAAGCTTTCATTAGGGTCATTTATCATTAATAACATTATTGAAAGCATTAAGGCTCTTAGATTGATTGTGTTTTAAGTGAAACACTTTCTTAAGTGTCTTAGTTACTTGTGAAGGGTTTGCTCGATTTTTTGTTGTTGGTTAAGTATGTCAAGGCTCCTCTTTTCCATAGAAAGATTGGTCATAAGGTTTCTCTTCACCTTAACAAAGGAAGATTGTGTTTTGTCAAGGATCCTCTTTACCTAAAAAGATTTAAGTTGTAAAGGCTCTTCTTTGCCTAGAAAAATATTGGTCTTATAAGGGTTACTCTTCACCCTAGAAGAAGATTGTAATAATTTGGGTCCCTAATAAGGCCTAAATTATACATATCTTTAGCATGATATTGACCTTTTAAAACGTAGGTTTAAGTCCCTTTCATATACTTTTTGTAATTTTTGTGTTTAAATTATTGAATTTGATATTACTCCTATGATATTGCATCTAAAATGATTAGTTTTTAGGTTTTGGATAGTGATTAGGATCTTGAAAAAGGTTAAACAATTGATTAGATTGAAGGGAGAAGAAAAGAAGCAAAATAGTGGAAATCATGAAAATTTGGTACCGTGGATTGTATAGTTCATAGCCTAGATTGCAACCATGATTTGGTCTATCAAAAATTACATCCTGACTTATAGTTGTGAGTCAGTTCGTGACATCTAATAGTTGTGTGATTAAAGCTTTGTTTTTAGGTTTTTTGAGCAGTTTTCATTCTGTAAAGTGTCCAACAGCCACCCAAAGGAGGAGAATTCACTCAATGGCCTTTTGACACAAGATTGAATCCATTTAAAAGGAGCAAATCAAAATTAAATTAGAGATTCAAACAAATAAGAGGATTTCCATAAAGACTAAACTGAAGATCAAGAAAGGGATTCCATTAGAATGAGCTTACTACAACCTTGTTTTTTTTTTTATAATTGTTGGAATTACTTTTATAGTTATTATTTGATTTCTATGGATTTAGATGGGATGAACAGTAGACTTATATGCTTGTGATTTATTCTTGATTTAATTAAAAACCCAAATGTATGTTAGATTTATCTATGGATACAATGTATTGTTTGAATTCTATGTGAACATAAGTTTCAATTCCTTATCTAATTTCATATATGATTAAGAGATCATTTATATGAATAAATTAATTCATAGGTAAAGAGACTTGCATAGAGATTTATAGATTGAATTACATGTGTTACTTAGGCTAGGTGTGAATCTAATTAAAACAATAGGATCTATAAATCATAATAATGCTTCCAAATGGGTTATTAATTGAGTAGAACTTCTGATTAATCAACCAAGATGATATGAATTGTTTAACTCTCTAGAGTATGCTTTAATTTATGGATTTTTATAGTCTTAGTGACTTTGGGTAAATTGTTGAATCATTATTAAACCTTGAGCATGTTAGGTTCTAGGTGGATTCTTCATTTAGGCCTCAATCTCATTAATTACCATTTCTTTATATAAGATTTATTATGTTTATTATGTTTATTTATTGAATTAATTTTAGTTTAATTTATAATTAATTAAATAAATCATTCACTTGATCAGATTTGATAATAGAAAGATGGCTAATATTGGTAGTTTTTAGTATTGTTTAATTTGATATTCATATTTTTATTTAAAATTTAGAGTATCGTAAAAATACCATTAGTCCCTGTAGTTTAGTTGGCTTTCTCGAACCTCGTGACATAACATTCTAACAAAAACTCTCAATGTATTCGTAATATCCACTAATTTTAAAAAATAAGTGTATTTGTCCTATATGTATATCCATATGCATACCTATATCTTATGTCATTGTGAGAGTAATAATGATTTCTATAATTCTTATACACATAAGACATTCCTAGTCCTCCTATTAGTATATGTTATCCTTTCAAAATAATGGGACTTAAGATGTGAGTAGGATGAGTTCCTAAAGTTATGAAGATGGGTTATGCCACTATGTCTTATATGAAGCTTAAATGAATAAGGCTACATGTAAACATTCTTTCTTTAATACATTTATGTATTAGATTTTGATCTAGTATCATACATGAATGCATGATGTGCTTTCTAGGTTAGGATCTAGAAGATGATGTAATATTTGCATAAGATGGCCTAGGTATAGTTTTATCTTCCAAATTCTTTCCCTTAACAAATATAATCTTACTATTTGATAGAGCATGTTCACATTTAAATCCTAATCCACATCTATCGTTTGAATATTTTTAGACACATAGCATACATTCTGACTTTTCTTTATGTTTAACTAATTTAAATAAGGAATCCTTAAGGGTTTATATCACATTTTTAATGATGTATTCTCATCTCTCAATTTTTGCATATCACCATTATCTACATTCTTTAATTCTACAATGCTATGTGATTTGATTTTCAATTCTTCATTTTCTAATTTGCTTGAATTTAGAAGTTTCAAAGTTTCTTTATATTTGGTATATAACATCTTCTTTTTCTTAGTTAAAACTTCTAAGTACTCAAACAATTCATCATAGGTAAAGTTAACATCACAACCATTTTCATTATAAGAAGTTGAGCATGATGGTAGCTCATCATTCTCCATGAAAGATATGTCTTTGTAATCAATTTCCTTATATTTGATGGCTTGGAACATCATACCTCTTCTTATTAGAGCTACCTTCTCTTCATGTAAGTCATCCATCCTCAACTTATAGGCGAGGATAGGCCCAATCAATTCTTTTAAAGATAAGGTGTTCAAGTCTTTAGGTTCCTCTATTACCATTTTCTTTGTATCCCTTGATCTTTGTAGTGATCTATGCAACTTTCTCACCAATTCAAGATTATAATAAGTATTAAAAATAACTTGAAGGTAATTAAAAATATGAATGAAGTGAGTATAGTTATTAGAGATTGATTCATTGTGATCAATATGAAACAATCTAACTTTATGCATAAGCATGATGATTTGGTTTTCTCTAACTTTAGTAGTGCCTTTCTATGTAATTTCAAGTTTTTTTTTCATACTCTTGAGCAGTTTCACACATGTCTATTATATTGAATTCACTTCTTCCTAATGCACAAATCAAAATAAGTACAACTTTACCATTAAGGGTAATAAATCTTTTATCTTTATCAGTCTTCTAACTTTCATCCTTTGTTACATTAGTTCTATATTATCTAAAACTATTATCTTTGTTAAGATGTGAAGGCTGTTATTTATAATTTCCCAAACATCAACTCCAATATTCAAAAGAAAGTGTTTCATTCCAAATTTCCAATTTCCATAATTTTCACTATCAAAATAAGGGGGTCTAATTATTCTTTCAATATCAAGAAGAGCAACCATTCAGCTTATATTTAATATTTTGTTAGAAATAAACCTATATGGGTCCTAATTCCAATACCAATTATTGGTCCCTATATGGTACCTAAGAGGATGTTTGAATTAGGTGTCTAAAGATTTTCCTAAATCTTTGAACCTAATTAAAATTACTTTCTTAATAAAATGCAGAATTATAAATAATGTAATAACATGGATTAAAATAAAATAAACTAGAAAAATAAAGAGGAAAGGGAAGAGAGATGGCAAATCGAATTTATAATGGTTTAGTGACAACCCATACCTATATACACTCTCCAACACTTTAGTGAAAATTTCATTGTCTTCTTCAATGGATGAGGCTAGCCCTTACGACCAAACTCTTTCAGAAGACAAGAGTAACTTTTACAATCATACTCTTTTCACAGTACTCGAGCAATCGTTATAACATTACTCTTTTTGGAGACATAAGCATCCCATCGTAGTTTCAATTCAACTATGACACTGCCTCAAAATAAATTTTAAAAATTTTCACTTTGACCAATCTAAAGTTTTTAGAGGGGCTCATAAATGAACCACTAACAAATGGACTAAAAGTTCTAAAAAAACAAATAAAACACTAAAAAATTTACTCAAATGTTTCTCACGTCTCTTTTTTCTCAAACCTAGGCATAACCAACTTCTAAACACACCTATTAATAATGCAAAATCTTTAAACCATTTCTTTGTGATCATTAGTATGCATTAAATATATTTAAGAACATTTTTACTATTGAAACTAGTAGTTGGAACCAAAATTTCAGTACCACTTGTAGACTAGTAAAAATCCATTAATTGACCAATCTGATCCATTAGGTGACTAGTTTATGCAAAAATAGCACACTAGTTGACCACCATTGATTAAAAAATCTTACCCTAGATTATTTTTTCAACACACTTTAACACATCCAGATTACCCCAAAACATTTCTAAACGTTTTGAAATACTTATTTTTAAGATAGACACACTTCAAAATAAGTTTATAAAAGGTTTTATACTTCAAGAGGGTTGTTTTAAAACTTCTAAACATCTCATTTTAATTATTCTATCTGCACAAGAATTCTCTAAACAAGAATGCATTATACATGAATTGAGCCTATAAAACACTTTGGAAAGATCAATATAAGACTTGTTGAACCAAGGGAGGTTCCAATATTGGTTTTGATGATAACAAAACATGCTTAATCACTAATGGTTTAAGTTTAT
>JAOXYD010087244.1:0-25838 GCA_028565735.1 Pinacopodium congolense
ATTCATATGCTCCTCATGCTCACATGAATTTTTTTAGAAATGTTTATCATACTTATCATATGCCTTTAAATATGTCTTATGCATATTCTAGACAAGATTTTCGTAAAAAAATGATGTTTACATCTAGACATATATATAGAAACAATTTAATATCTCATTATCATGATACGTTTAAAAGTTTCAATGGACCTAGACCTAATATATGGTCCTAGGAATGTATATACATCCTTAACTTATCATTACTGTGGTCGTTTTGGGCATGTTCAAATATTGCTTTGAACGTGTAAATATTTTGTTAAATGGTCGCAAAAGGTATAAAACTAACCATCGAGGACCCGAGATGATATAGGTACCAAAAGTTCGTTAAATTTATTTTGTAGATATTAAAGGGTATATCCAAGAGCATAAAAGAAAAATAAGAATCGTCAACATTGTTGAACCAAGGATATAAAGACTACAAGAGGTTGGTGATAAATTATTAAAAGGGAAGTATACCTTAAACCTATATTTATCTACTTGATTAAGCATTATGTGATGTTTTGATTAATTGCAATTCTGACTAAAAAAATTAGATAATTGAATTTGCTTGAATTTGTGTATTACTTGATATTTTGATTCATTGCTAATTCGATTATAAATAGAGTAATTAAATTTTTGAAAATGTGTTGCTTTAATTGTTTGGAGAATTTTGTCTGCATTCTTGACTATCGGTCGACCGATAGGATGAGTTCAGCTGACCGAATATGTTTTTGTAGGTATATCGATCGACCGGTATGAGTTGTTCAGCTAATCGAATATGGTGTGTAGGTACGTCGGTCGATCAATATCAGTTGTACGGTCGACTGAACCCTCAAAACTCAGCGATTTTAGTTCTTTCTTCTGTGCTATTTGCTAAATGCATATATCCATATATGATATGTTTAAAGGTTGTAAATGTTAAAGATCTTATAAATGGCTTCTTTAGTTTGTATTTGTTGAAGAGCTTTCTTAAACGTCATTTTTATATGCTTAAATTCTGTATATTTTTTTGTGTCTTAATAAATGTCTTAATATGTTTATTTTAAGTGCTTATTGGATGCTTAAATGCTTAAAGGACTACATGTTTTGATTTTGCACTTGTAAGCATGTTTTGAAGACTTTTATGCATATTTTCAATAATCATGTTTTTCAAAAGTTTTGATCCCCCTCATGTAGTTTAAAATTCTGCACTTGCCTATTGTTTAGAGAAATTGTTTTATTGAGGGGGAGCTTAGAAGTTTTTCTAAAAAATCTTGATAAATAATTTTTTTAAAAGTTGTAATGCTTTGATATATAAGGTTTCAAGATTCATTAAAGCTTTAAATTTCGACTTCATCTATTTTATGATACGATATCCCATAAAAAGTTTTCAATAATTCATGACATGACCTTTAGTTTTTAGAAAATCTTATAATGATATCTTTAAGTATCATGCATATATTGAGGGCGAGCATGGAAATTCATCTAAATTGCATAATTGAGTATAATTTCTTCCATGAGCTTTTTAAAGTCAAGTATGAATGGATTTGGGGTTAAATGAATTGATATGATCTTTCTCATACATTTTATGTTTTGCATTAAAAGTTTGATTTAATGAAAATCTAGATTGCATAGATATAGTGGGAGTCATTGATAGAGTTTTTGATTAGTTGAGATTCTTAAGATAATTTTAACAATTGGTGTCAAGAATGAAGCACTTTTAATTAAATCTTGAACTTGTTTGCATCTTGATGTTGTTATTAATTTTTAAAGTATCTCTTTTAAAGAGAAAAATGATGTATTTTTAGTACTTGTTGATGATGCGTTGCGTGCTTTGTTTATTTTGGCTGATATTAACAATTTTCATTATAGTAGTTGTTTTGATGAAATTGATCGGTATCATTCATTGCCGCTCATTGTCTTTATTACAATTAGTATGAATAACTTATGATGTATGTAAACAAGTAGTATCTTACCTAAAAAAATGTTTTTATTTTTTGAATGACAAGAACACTTGGTATCAAGTTTTATTTTTTAACAATTGGCATCAAGTTGTCATCCTCTAGCATTTGATATCATGATTTTTAACAATTAGTATAGACATGTCTCATTTTCGATCTATTTGGTTTCAAGTGTGTGATTTTTCTCTTAAATCATTTTTTCAACAACAATTGGTATCACCTTTTAATAATATTTGGTATCTATGTTGATGACTATTAAATTGTAGAACTTTTAAATGAGATTTGGGTGTCTTTATCCCTCTTCTAAATACGTATGTTATTGTATTTTGAAGGATATCTTAGTATATTTTATTAAGGGGAAGCATTGATTTGAAATATATATTTAGAAGAGGACTAGTGTATCTTGTTTGTATGCTTCGTACTTATTGGTATCAAATCTTTATAAAAATGGGAGAATGGTAGATGTTATGGGTATTCTTAACTAGTTTTATATTTATATTCGTTTTGTTTACACCTTTTTGTAATTAGTTGTATACATTTTTATGATTACAAAAATGGGGAGAAGAAGTGATATTAGAAAGGAGTAGAAAGGAGTCATAATTTTTGTAATGTTTTCATGTTTGAGTGGTTTGATTTGTGTGTTATATGCTTCTAATATCACATGATTTTTTCATCATCAAAAAGGGGGAGATCGTTGAACCAAGGGTTGGTTCCCCCTTTGTTTTGATGATGATAAAATGTTTCTACTAATATGTCTGTAAAGTTTGTTGTGTGTTTAGAGTATATTTGATGAATAAGAAATTAAGTTAATAATTCAGTGAAGTTTATATGAGTTATATAAGTCATGAAATAATGTTTTAGTTAAAGGTTAAATAAATGAATAAGTTGGTGATTTGGTAAATTGGATAAATTGATGGTAATTTGGTAAATTGGATAAATTGATTGTGTTAAGTTTTTATAATTGTAAAATGTGTTAAGATTTGATTAGTATTGTTTTATTTGTGTTAAATTGGCTTAAGTTCGGATTGCTTGGGTTGGGATTGAGCCAAAGATGTGTTGACACAAAAGAGGTCGGTCGACCGAATAGCAAGGATCGATCGATCGAATGAAGAAACAAGAAAAGGTCAACCGACTGAATGGCAAGGATCGATCGACTGAATGAAGAAACAAGGAAGGCCGATTAATCAAATTGACATCGGTAGATTGAAAAATCGCAAGGAAGGATCGGTCAACCGTATAAATGTACTGGTTGATCAAATGAAGCAAGTAAAGAAGAGTCGATCGACCGAATGACCATAAATCGACCTAATAGGTAAAAATATTGAAAGTCAGTCAATCGAATACTGTAGGCTGGCATGTGAATATTGGACAATGGCTATATTTGTGACGGATATAACATTTACTAGAAAGAATATTGGGCAACGGCTACTAATTGGCCTTGTGAAGAGTATAAATAAGTATTTTGAGTGTTTTTTATGTACGAAAGAAATATAGAAAGTGTTTATACATTATTGATGAGTGCTCTTGAATGTATATGAGGTATTGGTGAAGTTGTAGTTAGATATTTTTTTGGGTTTATTCTTGAGCCTTGAAAAAAAAGTGTGAGGTTCTCCTTTATCTTTAGAAAAGGCAGTTTTGAGAGGTTATTCCTAAACTTTAGAAAAGGGAGAGTGAAAGATTATTCTTGAAACCTGGAAAAAGGATTGTATTGTGTATTTTTGTTGATTGCAATAAGAACAAAATCTTAACAGTGGTGTTGGGGACTGGATGTAGGGCAAGTAAATTGTGCCGAACCAGAATAAATCGGTTGTATTTATTCTTCTATTTCTCTCTTATTTTTATGCATTTAATTTAATTGTTTAATTTATTGTTATTATTCAATTTGTATAATTAAATTTTTGCTTAGCTTCCGCGTTTAATTAAAATTGGTAAAAAGACTTAAGTTGATAATATTGAAAAGAATTTTTAAGAACCTGATTCACCCCCTCCTAGGTGCCACATAGGGTCAATATTTTCTAATAACTAACCTTTGCATTTAAATTACTAAAACTTACAACTTTTTTGTAGAAAATGGGTATAAGTTACCCTCTCTACTCTTTTCTTACCCATTTATTTGTCAGTAAATCTCAGAACATATTACTAATTTTCCATTAAAAAAATTCGATTCTTCTCACCTCCACTCATTCTCTTGACTTAGCTTGAATTGCTTTTCGCTTCAATATTTCTTGTTATAAAATTGTAATTTTAGAGTTCTAGTGTTAATGGTTTTGTAAAGTAGATGCTTGTGGGAATTAATATGTGTTACGATGAATCTATTTAAGGAAATTCCTATTCATAGATGAGTGGCTAATATTGAGAGAATTGTTTTAGGTTAGGATTCCATATGTCTTGTTAAAAAAATATAGAACCTATTGTATGTTTGTATTAATGCAACTGTGGTTTTTAGAAATGAGGATATACTTGAAGGTCTTTGATTCTTATTGGTTACTATTAGATATGCCTTATAGTTGACAATTATTTTTAAAAGATGGATCGAGCAAAGAGAGAACCAAATAGAGAGAAAAAGGGAGACGTGAGAGAATGGAAGATTGGAGGGAGAGAGTGAGAAGGAGATTTGGGTAAGAGGAAGTAGAAGATTAGTGACTGAGAGAGAGAGAGAGAAGAAATTTAAGTGAAATAGTAAGGGGAAGATTGGACAAAGAGAAAGGAGATTAAGGAGAGAAACTGGGGAATAAGGGAGGAAAGGAGAGAACAAAAAAAATAAATAATTAATTAATATAATCAATAATAATGAATATAATAATAAAAATGGTAAAGTATAGGGGAGTTTAATTAATAAACAAATCGGTTAATTTTATTTCATAGTTTAAATTGTGTCTGGTAGAAATTTTGAGACAATTAGGTTTAAATAACAAAATGGAGGAGTAGTTAGTCAAATCGACTATCGGGATCTAAATTTTATAAAGATTGGGTAAGCAATTAACTAGGATGTATCTTTATCTTGTTATTTTTATGTATTAAGTATTAATATGAATTTTGTATACAATTCAAAATATGAGAATTTAGATATATTTGTAAAATTATAAGTATTAAATGTTATGTGAAATTTTTTGATGACATGATGTGAATGAGAGATTTTGTATTTAAGTTCATGTGACGTAATGATAATGACTGTAATTACATGTTTACATAATGTGTTGTCTTTTACATGAAAAGAGCATGATGTTGATATAGAACCTGAGTCATGCATGATTATTGGTGAATTTAAATATGATGGTGACTATATGAGTTATGAGTAGAGTGAACTATGATTGATCAAGAAAATAAAATTAGGATACTTGTTTCCTACATAGGATAGAGTATTTTCAATAATCATGGATGTATTATATGTAGTTATAATTGCTTGTTAAGAACTTGTCCTTATGATAAGTGTCAGAGTATTTTAAGATTGGACATACTCTGGGTGATATTTGATTGGCACTTATCCTTAGGACATGTGTCAAATATTCTAGGAGTAGAGATATCCGATATGTTAATTCATTATGCACTTATCCTTAAGACAAGTGTTAGGATATTTTTAAGGGTAAGAAATATTCTATATAATTCATTTTAATTAGGCATTTTGAAGAGATCAATCGATAGATCATTAGGTGTAATTATACTAGATAAGTAGGGCTTTAAATTAAATGTGAAATTGAATTTGTGATAAAAATATAGAAAACGATAAGAAATGTATACTATAATGTGTTTGATCGCTTGGTTGAATTATGTTATAATTGTTAAATTTTATAGTGAATCGATTGTTTGGCTAGGAAAATATTGGAGTGTGATTTAGTTATGAAAACTGCACATATAAATTCTTTTTATCTTTATATACATTGGATGTTGTATGATAGGTGTATTCTAATTATCCTTTATTGAGTTTACAGTTCATCCCTTACCACGTAATTTTCTAGGAGATAAATTGTAGTATCTTACTCCCTTTAATGATCAATGATCTCATCTCATATTTCATGATAGATGGGCTAATAACATTGCTAGATTTTTTTTAGATTTTTATACATTTGTTTAGAAAAATATTAAGTTATTTTTTTATGGTTGAATTATTATATTGGGATTGAATAGCATTTTTTGATTGATTAATTAGCATTTGAGACAATAAGAGACTCAGAATACTTTAATTACTAGAATAAATGTATAGTTACTATTAATTGTGAACTAGAGTTAATTGATTGTGGTAGGTTACATTCACCTTATGCATCAATATCAGAGAGGACTGTCTCATCTATAATCATATTAAAACCTTCACCTTATGATGATAATTGATAATAGGTAAAATGTATTAAGATTATTGGTGTGTTATCTTTTAAATTTTATCCATTATTTGCTAATTTAGAGTCCAAATGAATCTTTTTATGAAGTGTAGATATATATTGCATTGGAAAGATCAAGAGAGCAAAAAAGGAGCAACTTTAGGAGAAAAAGTTAAAAACAACACAGGTTTAGACAATGGGTTTTTATGGATCTTATAAGGATCGCTGCTGTGATGCAATGTAGAAGATAGAAGCGTAATGTTGAGATACAATAGCATCATTATGACCCCAAATACTGCCATTATGGTTCTAAAGTAAGAAAGAAGATAAACTGTCCTGCAAAATGATCCTATTGTAATGGAAGTTAAGTGTCATTTTAGTCCATGAACTGCAAGATCAAGTGAAGAATTTGATACTCAACAAGAAACAAACAAACCAAAAGCTTATGCATTAGGATTTTTTTAACCCTAATAGGACCTAAACTATATAAAAGGTTAGCAAGACATTAACAAGAGAGATTCATACATTCACATGCATTTAGGTTTTAGAGTTTTTTGACAAATAAGGCATTAAGATTAAGAATAAACCATTGGAGTGTACTTTAAGGAGAAAGAAAGAGATTGAATTGATAGACCAAATAGTGTAAAGTTCTGAAGATCAAGAAGTAAGCATTATCAAGAACTTTCTTATTCTATATATTTTTAACGCTCTTTAGTTTTATTCATGTCACTTTTGATTTAATTATTTTTATTATCTAGATAGGAGCAATCAAGCATTTCTATTATATAGGATTTCCAATTTCACATTTAATTTAACAGAATTGTTTTAAAGAAAGTTATCTATATTTACAATGTATGATTAGATTTTAGGGTGGTAAATTAACTTACATAAATTGCATTAATTACCTTACTATATGAAAATTTTCAAAAAAGATTCTTGCTAGATAACAAAACCTAATTAGATTCATCTTGATTTTCAATTCTTTAAGTTAGTTCAATTTAATTATTAGTTACTATTTTAATTTAATTTAATTATAATATTCACTTATATAAACTGTTAACTTTTAAGTTAATTAATAGTTCAACAGTTTAAATTAATATTTTCTAAAAAAATCCTTGTGGAAACAATACTCAACTTGTTAATATACTATAATAATGATAGATAAATTTGTCTAAAGTTACGAGGTATAGAAGCAAGTTGTTTTAAAAGTAAGACTTGCACGATCAACAATGTTACTTGATTCTTAGTACAAATCATTCATCAATAATGTCATGTTAGAACCTCCTATAGGCCAACATTCTTGGCATGCAAGTAGACTATAGTTTGTACTTTCCTAATTGAGGTTATAATAACAACTACTTAAAGCTCTTTTAAAATAAAAACCCTCTAACTAGTATAAAAATGTAACTTTTAGAAGACTTATTATCATTAAAACAACCATCATGAGAATATGATATTTTTAAATCATATACATGCCTATAAACTAACTTGTAATCACTATTCTTACATATACAGTGCAACATTTTCTTCATTTTAATCTGGTGTTAATGACTAAGATTTTCCAAATACTTGTTAAGAACATTAACTATAAAGGCAATGTCAAGTCTGGTGCATACCTCTAAATATAGAAGACTCCTATAAATGTTATAACAGGCATATAATTTAGCATGTTGAACCTATTTTAGCTCTTTTTTCATATAAAACTTTCAAGTTTAAATTGCTTTTAAATTTGAACCTATACATATCCACTCTAAAATTAGATAATTGCTCCCTACAACCTGTTATTTCAATGTCCTTAGAAGGGATTTCTTTATATTCTATGACATGTTCAAATAATTATTGGCAAAGAATATATTGCAATAATGGAGGTTTCAACTTATGTTTTGATGGTAATAAAAAAACTGTTAATCCTAAAGGCACTCAAAAGAGGTAGGGGTGAATCGAGTTTTCTACAAATTTTATCCTAACCAGAAATTTTAAATAACTCAAGACAAATTGAAAACTAAAGGAAGTTCCTTGACTAAAATATACCAAATGTAATGTGAAATGTAACACAATACAAGTATTAATTATAAATAATATAAATGTAGAAAAATTATCCAAATGCTACAAAAATCCAAAAAATTCAATCACCTAAATAATTATAGAATAAGAATGGATTAAAGATACAAGTTTCAATCTTTCCATTTACAATGATATAAATGTCAGGCTATTCAAGTATCGATAAATCAATTATACATTCAATACAAAATAAGGAGTTTAAGGGAGAGAGAAGACACTAAGATTTATAGTAGTTTGATAACACTAACGTTGCCTACTTTACTCCTAGCTCCAACGATGTTATATTTTGTACTATCGCCAATATAGCAATTACAAAGCTTCTTTAATGGGTGAAGAGCAACCATTACAAATCCAATCTTCTTTATTAAAGGTGAAGAGCAATCTTATACCAATATTTTTTAGGTAAAGAGAAGTCTATATACAATCTTATTTCTATAAGAGAGGTGACAAGTAACCTCACAACCTTTTTTAAAGGCAAAGAGTAGCCTATATAAATTAACCTCACAAAGGAGAACAAAAAAAAAAAAAACACCTATAAAGGTATTTCACGTGAAACATAATAAACTAAGGGATATATAGTGTGTAAAAATCATATGAATACAAAAAAAACCTTTGTAAACCTTAATAAAACTTAATAGATTGTTTTAATAACTAAAAAATTAGATTAAAAACACTAAATATGAAGATATGTGAAAAAAAATTGGAAATTTAGATAGCTTAATGTTTTAAATTTTTATGTAAAATGAATCAACTAGGAGTAAAATTAAACTAAGAAAACATTTATACACTTCCAAGTCTTAAAAAAACATAAAAAAATTAATTAAATGAACTAGAACTCAACTGGAAAGTCAAGAAAATAGATTGAATAAGAAATAGTTCCAACAGTTGACATATTTGAGCATGTTTTCTTGTAAAAATTAAAACTTAATCTAGTAACATAATTAAATGATAAGTATTGATTTAGAACACTTTTAAGACCTTAGAAAATCAATGAAAAATAAATGCATGACTTAAGAATACGTATGGAAATTAAACAGAGAGCTAAACACAAAATATATAAGAAGCTTGAAGCATATGAGTTTATACACAAGTTCAATATATAAATATTACTTAAAAACCAATAATTAAAGGCTAACACACGATTCAAACTCTCTAATAATATAAAAGAGATTAAGACCAAGGGTTTAGAGACGTAAAACTGAATGTGAAGCCAGCAAAAGGTGAATTGAATCATAATAGCTCATGATTGATGTGAAACTTGATGAAGGTGAAGAGATTATAGAAAGATCACTAAACAAAGTTGTTTTTCAATTATTTCTGAGCTACTTTCTTTTGTTAATATTAGCATTTATAGTTTGATAAAGACATTACAAGATGTAACTAGCTGTTGATTAAGAGATAATTCTAGAGTGAAATGAAAAATGAAAGTTTGCCTAACTTAGATATTTAAATGGTTGTTTCCATCAGTTAACAATGACGCCATTGCTAACCACCATTGATCTTTTGAACTAAAATTACAAAATATGATCAAAAATATTTTTAAATATTTCTAGAACTTTCCTAATATTGAGCTTAATTTTAAAAAATTTCAAAACATAATTAAAAACATTTTCACATTCTATATTGATTTAAGTACTAATAGAAAAGTTTGTTAAAACATTGAAAACTTATAAGATGTGTGACCGAAAAACGTGAGTCCTTAGAATATGTAAACTTCAAGCGATACTTGCATATGTTTAATGAATAGAGCAACTTATCCTGAATATTTCATAATGTTTCAATTTATTTTTCCTTCAACTATGAGCTCTAAGTACAATCTTTCATCATCATATAACCTATCTTTTGATCTTGCATCAATCACTTAAATAATTAATAGAATATGTATTTTATTATCATTACAACAAATATTAGAAACTCTCTTGGTTCAAAAATTGCCCCCTTTTGAAGTTGACAAAACATGTAAAATGGAAAACACACTTAAATTCAGTCATCTTATATCAATTTATAAACATACATCATATATAATTAAGTATCAATTCTTAAACATAAAAAAAAAAAAAACATACAACTCATAGACCTCTATTATGCTTAAGTAGAAAAACTAATTATGCTTCCCATTAGTTCATATGTTAGAGCCAATATTTAAAAATTTCCTCACCCTTCTCCTTACAACAATTTTTCTCGTCCGTAATAAAACACTTTAATATCACTCATCCTTCTCTCCCTCCCCCTCTTTTTGACATCATCCAAAAGAATGTAAAGCATATCAATTTTAAAAATTAAAAGAGTGAAATGAGAAACAAAATGCATAAAATATCATTTGTAAGATGTGCGAGACAATACCATAAACAAAAATCAAGGTAGAAGAAATGTGCATAAATTTACAAAGTTCATATAAACTTACCATTAATTACGCCTAATCCATGCCTATTCATGTAAAACCTATCCTCACTCATAGGTTTGGTGAATATATCTGCCAATTGGTGTTTTGTGCTTATAAATTCTAACTTTATATCTCTAATTTGCACATGATCCCTTATTAAATGATATTAAATCTCAATGTATTTAGTCCTTGGATGTTGGATTGAATTTTTGATAAAGCAGATGGCACTAGTGTTATCACACCTAATGGGTATTTTGGTAAGCTTCATGTCATAATCCCTAAATTGTTTCTTAAGCCAAAGGACTTATATAAAACAATTACTAACTACTATATACTTTTCCTTGGAAGTTAATAAAGCTACAAAGTTTTACTTTTTGCTAAACCAAGATACTAAGACATTTCCTAAAAATTGTCAAGTATTGAATATACTCTTTCTATCTAAAAAACTACAGGTATAACCTGCATCAGAATATTTAACTAAGTCCAAATAAGCATGCTTAAGGTACCATAACCCTAAAGATGAAGTGCCAACTAAATACTTTAAAATAATTTTAACAACTAAGAGATGGGACTCTCTAGGGCTTGACTGAAACCTAGCTCACAAATAGACAGTAAACATAATGTTAGGTCTACTCGCTATAAGATACAACAAACTACTTATCATTCCTATATATAACTTAGAGACTACAAGTTTTCCTTCCTCATCCTTATTTAACTTGGTGGTTACACTCATGGGATCGCTAAAGATTTTTCTTAATCCGGACCAAATCTTTTTATCAATTCCTTGGTATATTTGGCTTCAATAATAAAGATACCATCCTTCAACGCCTAATTTGCAAGTCAAGAAAGAAATTTAACTCTCATATCGTACTTATCCCAAATTTTTTACTCATACACATGGAAAACTCCTAACATATCCTCTTATTTGTGACACCAAATATAATATCATCTATATATAATTGCTTAATCAAGATGTCCTCATTTTCTTTCTAGATGAAAAGGGTGGTATCTACTTTATCTATTGTAAAATCATTTTGTAATAAAAATGCACTTATTCTCTCATAACAAGCTCTAGGAGCACTTCCTCTTCAGGCACACATCTCTGAATTATTCTATTAACACATATCTTATATAGAAAAGGATTGTACCAAAGATATCTCTTAACTTGTGAAAATAATTTTTCTTTCATTGGTATAAAAAGTCAAGAGATAGAACATTACTAGCCAAATAGTTCACAAAATCCACATACCGAGGCAAGGTAGCATGGCTAGCAAATGTTCTTCAAGTTAATATATTGTTTTCTTTTTTTTTTTCCATCACTACTTCATCCAAACGAGATAAATGATCAGTCACAATTTTTTTTTTCTTTCTTATCTCTGATCTTAATGTTGAAATCATGTAAAAGGAGAACTCATTGAATCTATTGTACTAGGCATCTAGTTTGTTCATGAGATACTTCAAAGCTAAATGGTCTATATAGATTATGACCTTTGAAAGTATAAAATAGGAGAAATTTATTAAATGCAAACACCACTGCTATCATCTCCTTCTCAATAGTGATGTAATTCCTTTAGGTATCATTTAAAATACAGCTTGTATAATAAATTGGATGGAAGATTTTTCCATGCATTTGCCCAAGAGCAGCACTAACTACAAAGTCACTTGCATCACACATCAATTGGAATGAAAGAGATCAATCAGATGACACCAATATAGGTGTACCAATAAACTTTTCTTTTAACAACTGAAAAGAACATATACATCTATCATCAAAATTAAAGATAACGTCCTTGGCCAATAATTCAGTAAGAGACTTAGATATCTTAGAAAAATCTTTGGTAAAGCTCTTATAGAATCCTTCATGTCTTAGAAAATTTAGAATTACTCTAATTGAATTAGGTTTTGGAAGTTGAGTAGTAACTTCAACTTTTGTTGGATCTACATCTATTCCATTATTTTAAATTTTATGACAAAAAAAAATTCACTCTTGCACCATGAAATGACATTTTTTCCAATTTAAAACTAAGTTGGTGTCCTTACATCTTCTTAATACTTTCTCCAATTTTTAAAAAATGCATTAAATGATGTGCTAAATATAAAAAATCCTGCTTAAAGACTTCGCTACAAGTCTATATCATGTTAGAAAAAATTGCTATCATTCAGCACTAGAAAGTGGCAAGAGTATTACATAAACTAAAAGGCATGTATCTTTATAAAAAGGTGCCATAAAGATAGGTGGATGTTGTCTTTTCTTAATCTTTAAAGGCAACAGGAATTTGCAAATACCCACTCTACCTGTCTAAGGCATAATGAAAACTATGTTCAGCTAATCACTTGATCAATGAAGGGTATAGGAAAGTGATCTTTTCGTGTGGCATCATTTAACTTGCGATAATCAATGAACCTACACCATTTAGTTTCTTTCCTTGTGGCAGTAGATTCATCTTGTTCATTTTTCATCATATTAGTTCATCTTTTCTTAAGTACTAACTGAATCGAAATGACTCATGAAGAATAAAAAATATGATAGATGATACCAGAATTTAGGAGCTTAACTACTTTATTCTTTACTATTTTCTTCATATTCAACTTAATTCGGTGCTGAGTTTAGACTGAAGGTTTACTTCTTTCTTTTATAAATATTCTGTAAGTGTAAATAGAAAGACTTGATTCCTTAATGTCAGTTGGAGTCCAATCTATAGCATTATAATGATCTCGAAGAATTCTCAACAATCTCTCCTCCATCGTATTAATCAACGATAATGAAATGATCACAAATAACTATGATGAAGGTCATTAGAAAGGCATTCTTTAAATGCGATGGAAGAGGTTTAAATTTAAGAGTTGGAGGATCTTCAATAGATGGCTTGGGAAGGGACTTAATTGGTCTATCTAAATGCTTATACATCGTAGATTGAATCCAAATAGAGGTTTCCTTCTAACTTCTAATTCTTTGAACACTTCATTGACTTCCTCTTCCTCTACTTCTACAGAAGATTAATGGATTAAGACCTTTTGCAAAGGATTTGAAAAAATATACTTGAATGAATCATTATGAATAGAATGCACACCAATGAATTTACATGAATCTAAGGTGAAAGGATGCTTAATTGCCTTAAATACATCAAATTCAATCTCCTCATCCTAAAGTTTGAGTATGAACTTCCCTTCATGTACATTACTCAGTGCCCTATCAATAACTATGAATGACCTTCCTAAAATTATAAGCACTGTGATGTCCTCCTTCATATCTAAGACAAGGAAATCAATAAGAAAAATAAATTTATCTATCTTTAAAAGCACATCCTTGATGATTTCTCTTGGATAAGTCAATGATCTATCAGCCAATTGTAATAAGAATGTAGTTGGTTTAGGTTCTTCTAATCTTAACTTCTTGAAAATAGATAAGGGAGTCAAATTAATGCTCGCTCTAGGATCCATCAAAGCTCTATCTATTTGTAAGCTACCAATTATACAAGAAATGATAAAACTACTAGAGTCCTTAAGCTTTAAAGGTAACTTCTTTAGAAGGATAATGAACCATCTTTATTAAGCTTGATAGTCTCATAATCCTCCAAACTTATCTTCTTCGGTAGAAATTCCTTTAAAAATTTTACACAAGAAGGCATTTAGGTAATGGCCTCAACAAATAGGATGTTAATATGTAATTTCTTAAACATTACCAAAAATTTCCCAAATTGCTTGTCGAGGTTTGTATTCTTTAATCTTTGAGGGTATGGAATCCTAGGTTTGTAAGATTGCACATTTGGATCAGTAAACAACCTCGGTAGCTTATCAGAATTTTCAACCCCATCTTGCTTTCCTTTCTTCTTCTCTTCTTCTTCGACTCTCTCTCTTATGTCAAGTTCTTTTTCTTTTCTTTCTCTTTCTCCTCTTCCTCCACCAATACTTGCTTTCCTTTATCTTCTATCTTTCTCCTTACATTCTCAAATTCTCTTTCACTTCTCAGATTAATAGCCTTAGCATGCTCTCTAAGATCGACTTCGGCCATGCTAGGTAGCTTATTAGGTAGCTTTTCCTGTAAGAATTATGCAATTTTCCAACCTAAGTCTCTAAATTATTAATTGATGCCTCATGATTTTGAATCATTGACTCATTGAATTGAATATACTTAAGCACTATCTTTTCAAAATTAAGTTACTCTTTTGAAGGTTAATTGGCTTTAAAGTCAGGTGGATGTGCTCTTTGAGGGTTGGCTTAAGGTTGTTAGGGTGGTTGTCAGTAGTTTTGATTATTTCTCTATGAAAAGTTTGGATGGTTCCTCCAACCAGGATTATAAGTATTTGAATAAATGTTTCCTCTCTGCCTATTAAAATTGCCGATAAACTGAGCTTACTCCAGTTTTCAGACAAAAAGACTACCTTATTGACACTCTAATGATGAATGGGAGGTACCGCCATAACTTTCACACTCAACTCTATGATTACTACTCCCAGCTCCCTGCACCAAAATATTTAATTTGTTGTTTAGTACTTCCATTTAAACAGCAAAAGCTACTATATCATTGATTGTATGAACACCATGCGGTTTCTTTGAATGACGTTTGAAATTGTACTAAAAACTGTTTGTAGATATTTCCTCAATCAGATTATAGACTTCGGTTGGATTTTTCTTTATTAAATTACCTCCAATCGCAACATCAATGATGCTATAATTCGAAGGTGTAAGACCAGTGTAGAAAATACCCACTTGCTACCATATATTGAATCTATGGTTACGACACTTAGCAAGCAACTCTTTAAATTTCTTCCAAGCCTTGTATAGAATTTTATCTTATATTACACAAAAGAGCTAATCTTAGTTTTCATGTTTCATTAAATCATCATATGTAATAATGGAACAAGGCTGAAGCATGGATAAAAAGGTTTTGGTTTTTTCTCTAAGAGACAAAGGGAAAAGCCTAAGCTTAATTGTATCATCAGGAACCCCATTGCTTTTAAAAAGATCATAAGTATCAAGAAATGTTTTCAAATGTTCATTAGGATATTCTAAAGCTGAACCACTAAATTGTGATGACCTAATAATAAAAATGATACTATATGTAATTTCAAAATTGTTTGCATTGAATCTAGACCTAACAATGCTAGCCATAGGTCTTTCTTAGTTTCTCATTACTAGATCAATCATGGTTGGTTCTCCAATTTCTCGATGAGGTCTTACAATGTCATATTTCTGGGGATGCATTTCTACAGGTTTGGATTGTGTGTCACTGTATGTCTCTACTTCTAGCGGATCAAACGTGGTTGCTTGAAATTCTTTCTTTTTCCTACACAACATACGCTCAAACTCTGAATTGAAGTCTAAATGCTCGAGATTTTGACTACGAGTATGCATACAAAATAAAAAAATCTAAATAAAAGAAAATACTAACTAAATAAGCAAATATCACAAATAAGCTAACAAAAGAAAAAAAAATCACACTCAATAATAAAATAGAAAATAAATACACAAAAATTCAAAAAATTATGAAAACAATAAACACAAATCCTAAAGTAATTTACATGAATTTTTTAATATTATAAATCTATCCTAGGCAACGTCAAAAACTTGTAGTGATAGTTAAATGGCTTATAATTTTAAACAAGTTTTACTTTGATTTAACAAACATGAAAGGCAAGTACATCTATCCAATAAGTAATATAATAGAGTGTTTTTAAGAGTAAAAATGTTGATCTCATAGGGATATATTATAATTACTAGGTTAATTAGATTACAATTATCTAAGAAACTCTAATTAATTGATTAAAAAGATGAAAAATGTTAAACTA
This sequence comes from Pinacopodium congolense, assembly GCA_028565735.1. Lineage (NCBI taxonomy): Eukaryota > Viridiplantae > Streptophyta > Magnoliopsida > Malpighiales > Erythroxylaceae > Pinacopodium > Pinacopodium congolense. Next base: position 16,505 of record JAOXYD010087244.1, read on the forward strand.
ACTTAACTTGGCTCAAACACTTGAAAAATGACTTAAAACTTACTTTCAAAAATTGTGAAAAATTACCAAAGTGTGGAAGATAGCTAAGGATTATGTGATTAATGATTTAATTTAGCTTTTAACAAATTTAATTACTAATTTGAAGTTCCTTCACAATTTTAAGGTAAAACTATGGTTAAGACTTTGCCTTTTCTTTATTAATCTTAATTTAAAGTTTGGTTATACATTAAATTAAGTTAATAGGCTTTAAAATCGTGAAGGTGACTTCTAGAAAATTAATCTCATAAATCTAACTCTCACAAATAATGAAAGTTTGGTCATTCATTGATTTATTTGTTTTGTTTATTTAGTTTTCTAATACCCTAAGTTGATTTCTCAAATTTTAGATTTTCTTTTACTCTAATTTTAAGTGGCTAGCTTAAAATTAGAAGTAAAAAAAATCAGACTCTTAATCATGCCTACAAGCTCTCTTAAATAATTTATACACCAATCCTTAACTGATAAATGAATTACCCACATATGATCATCAAAGCACACAAAACATGCATCTTAAACATCATATTTTGATAGATCTGAAAATAAGAGCTCAAATAATGAGTTTAGAAGTTACAAAACACCTAAAGAAACCTCAAAATATTTCGTGTACTCCTTAACTTGATCTGAACTCTAACACAGCTCTGATTCATCAAAACTTACATAAACATCAAAGAAAATACAAAGGTCGAAGCTTAAGAACATGCACTTTGACTAATTTGAAAAACATAGCTAAAAATGTAATAATCTGAGTTATAAAACCCTTATGATGTTGTCCAGACTCAGATGTGAGTCTTAACAGCAAGTTCCAACAAGTAGCAAATCAAAAAACAACTTAAAACTCGAATTACAAGTGTTTGAAGCTAAAAAACTCTAAGAACAATGTAGAGAGAAGCTAGAGAATTTCTCTCTAAGTTTCAGATATGATTTTTGATAAATGAATACATGTTTCTATTTTCCCCCCTTTTTTACAGCTCCTATACATATCCACTTGGTATTTCCAAACAAGAGAATTAATGAAGATCACGTCTCAGTCGCAATCTTTGAGATTTGGTGGTGATATGTCTGTCTAGAAGCTATACGCGAGTTAACTCGAAGCAATACGGTAGTATGGAAACTACTGTATAGCTCTTGAATTGCGACAGCTATACGGTGGTCATAGGGAGCAATATGTGGCATGTATTGGTATTGGAAAGTGAAAATTTTACTTCCTTTTTGCTCTAATCTTCAATTCATCTCCAATTCCTACAAATTAAAAACTTCTATGCATTAATTGAACATATAAACATAAAATTAGGAGTGAAAACATATTAAACATGCATTAAAAATACAATCAATTTTCCACCTATCCATTTTAAGCTCTATACTTGAGATAAATGCTATATGGGATAAATATTTAAAAGATGATCTTGTTGTTACTCCTCTCCTAACTTCACCTATAATTTAGTTAGGAGGTGCTCTTTCTTATACCTCAACTATTTAGGTAAACTATATCTCTTATTTCATCCTCACTTAGTTTTACTAATAGATCATTAGGTAAAAAGGGATTATCTAAGGTTTTCTTAACTTGTTCTTCTATTCCTAATTTCTTCAAATCTCTAGACAAACCTATATCAACATCATCAACAGTCTTTCTCATCTTAAAAGGACTTGGTTCATCAAAAGCCACATTCATATTATCTTTAATCATCATTTTCTTCTTATTAAATACTTTATAGGCTCTACTAGTGAAAGAGTAACCTACAAATAGACCTTAAGATTTTCCATCAAATTTTCTTGAGTTATCCCTAGTGTTCAAGATAAAACACTAGCAGTCAAACACTTTAAAATAACTAACCTTAGGCTTTTTCTTATACCATAACTCATAAGGGGTCTTATCCATGTAAGGCTTTACATAAATCTTGTTAGAAAAATGACAAGCACAAGCTATAGCCTTTGCCTAAAAGTACTTAAGGACACTATACTCATTCAATATGGTCATAGACATCTCTTCTAAGGTTTTTCTCTTTCTTTTAAGGTGTCATATGAGTTGAAAAGTTATGGGCAATCCCATTTTTCTCATAATAAGCATCAAACATCTAATTCTCAAACTCCCTACCAAGATCACTCTTAATTGATGAAATGATATACCCTTTTTTTAATTGGAATCTTTTAGCAAACTTAACAAAGAATTTAAAGCACTCATATTTATTAGTAAAGAACATCACTTAAGTAAACCTACTAAAGTCATTAAGTATCATGAACGCATACAACTTTCCTCCTAAACTAGCTACTTTAGATGGTCTATTCATATGTAATAACTCTATTGAACCAAGAGAGTGCACTTTATTTTGATGATAAAAAACACTAAATAGACTAATGTTTCTATGTGTTTTGAAGCATTACAAAATAGGTGTCAAGCTTGGAAAGCTAAAGAAGTTGTTTAAGGAGTCTTGGAGCTAAATTTAAATTCATAAAATGATTTTTTTCATATATCAATGTTTTTGGAAGAATTAATATAGAAGATATATAGTTCTAAGTTTTAGTTTTATTGTAAATATTTTTTAATTTTTCTTTAGTGTTTAAATAGTCTCATTTATGCATAAATCCACTCATAATTTAGAATTTACATAAATGATGCATAATAAAGAGGAAATTGTCTGAAATGTTTTAATAATCCTCTTGATTCATTAAAAATGTTTTTGGGAAGGAGTTTTATGTGTTTATGAGTATGGAAAATGTATAGAAGTGTTAAGAATTAATTAGGATTGAATTGAATGAGTTTAGAGAAGTTTTATATGGTTTAATGAGTTAAATGGCAGCATGTTTAGCGCTAAATGGTTGTCTTCTTGAGACGCTTTTCAATATATGCTGGTAAAGGAGTTAAACGGTGGTTGAATAGGAGTTAAACGGTGGTACGCAACACTCCATATTTAGTATACGTTCCCAATACTTAAATGGCCAGGGTTAAATGGCTCCATTTAATTCCCAAGAACCACCATTTAAAGGCGTAAATCATATTTAACAAAATTAGTGCAATGATAACTCAATTTTAATGAATTATAATGTTGTACAATAGTTATAAAAGGCTAGTTAACATTATAAGACTATAAATAGGTTATATAATACCTAGTTTAATCATCCAAGTGTTTGAAAAGTTACTAATCAAGTGTCTATAAGCATTGTGAAGCTATTCTTTTTCTTGTTCCTTTAAATATTCATTTTTATTCATTTCTTGCATCTATTTGAGTTGTTTTAAGCCTCCTAAATACATTAGAGATTACTTTAGTGAGATTAGATTTCAAGTATATTCTCTTGTGAGACAATTGTTCTTATAAAAATCTATTCCTTAGCCTTAAAAGGGAGTGAGTGAAAGGTTCACCTTAAGCCTTTGAAAAATGTATTATAGCTTGACATTGTAATATGATTATTTATTATATAAGAAAAAATCTCAATAGTGGTGATGGAGACTAGACTTAGGAGCAAGTGGATAGAATAAATCGATGGTATCCTTCTTCGCTTTCTCTTTTTAATTTTATGTAATTTTAGTTATCTTTTGATTTGATTCCTGGTTTAAAACTATTATTTGAATTTTAAATATTTAATTTTTTCATATTTTCCATATTATTTTTACATATCAAATCACTTCAATATTTTCCTATTTGTTTACTATTTTCCACAATCTTTTTTCCCCATAAGTTGTTAATCATCTTCAAGTGTTCTTAGGATTTTTTTCAAAGAATTTTTTATGAAGTTAATTCACCCCCTCTTATGTTCCATTCAAGTATAACAATTGGTATTAGTGCATAGGTTTCACTTAATTTAAATTCTAACGAATTTGTGAAAAAATCAGTATGGCACATACAATGAATACCTTTATTCCCTCATCTAGCATAAAAGGTCATAACACTTATAAAATACCTTATTTTGATATAAATAACATCTTATATTGAAAACCAAGGATGAGGTATTACTTGATGAGTGAAAGTGAAAAGTTATAGATTATGGTTTCTCTAAAAACTCCTACGCTTACCAAACTTGTAGGAAATGAGTTAGTTATTCAAAAAGAAATTGAGAGGAACAATGAAGAAAAGAGATTAGTTTCTTTAAATGTAAAGCTATGTATATTTTGTATTATGCATTAAGCATGGAAGAATTCAATAAGATTTCTATGTGTAAAACCACATATAATATTTGGCATACATTATAAATCACTTATAAATTTATGAATTAAGTAAAAGAAAATAAAATTAACATGCTCACACATTAATATAAACTTTTTTGTATGTTACATGAAAATATTTCTGCCATGTATACTCATTTTAATAATATTATTATAAGTGCTTTAAAGGGTGTATGTATGACCTATTCAAATGTTGAATTTGTTAAGAAAATTTTTATGTCTCTATGAAAGTTATGGGAAACAAAGGTGATCACAACTCAAGAAGCAAAAGACCTCCATAGTCTCCAGTTTGATGAGTTGATTATATCCTTGTTGATGTATGAGATGATGCTAAAAGAAACTCAATTAGAGGAAATCACATCTAAAAAGAAAAATATAGTGTTCAAGGTGACAAGAAAGGAGGAAAGTAAGAATAAAGCAATGTCATATGGAAGTAAAAAGGAAGAAATTCTTGGGCTTATTACAAGACAATTGCGGAAACTTATACAAGAGAAGGCTCATATCCGTAGGTAAGTACTCATCTAAAAATATTACTAAGATAACATGTATCAAACGTAGTGAAAAAAATTCATTTGTGGTCGCATTGCCCATACTTTCAAGAAGACGAGAAGAAAGAACGAAAGGAAAACAAGGAGTCAAAGAAGAAAGCACTAAGGCCTTGTTTATTTGGGTTTCTATTTTTGGTTTTTATTTCCTATTTTTCTAAACACAAAAACTAAAAAAACAGCACAAAAATCCATAAAACAACACATTAAAACAACAGAGAAACTGAAAAAAAAAAACAACACAGAAACAAAAAAACACACAAAACCAATACGCAAACATAACAACCACAACCAAAAATCACAAATAAAAACTCAACTAAACATGCCTTAAAAGTAGTATGGAGTGAATCAAGCATTTCAGAAAAAGAAAAAGAAAAAAAAAGAAGAAGAAGTCGTAGACATTTGCTTCATGGCATATAACAAGGTAAGCACTTCTCACCCTTATGAAAGTGAAAATGAATGTGAAGTTGAATTTACTTATGAGGGATTGCTTGAGTATGTTGATGATTTGGCTAAGAAAAAGAAAATTTTGTATGATAAAAATAATGAGTCTTTGAAATTGATATAAGAATATAAATTAGAAAATAAAAGACTTAAGAAATAATTAGATTCAATTAACAAAAAAAATGATGAGTTAGTAAATAAAAATGTAGCATTAAATAAAGAGAACAATGTTAAGTGTTCAACAAGTAGGAAATGATAAATATGGTTTAAGCTATAGTAATGAAAAAGGAGTATCTACTAGCAAGACAATTTTCATAAAAGGAAAGAACTTAGAAGATAAGTGTACTCCTAGGAATGTTTAACATGTAACTACAAGTAAACATTAATCTAGACATTATGCTTACAAGTACACACCAAAACCAAGAAGTGATCAACAATGTCGAATTAATGATAGAAGAATCTTCTCTCAACATAGGCAAAGCTTTCAAAAGGTTCATAATGGGTTTAGACCTAGAAATGTTTATAGGAATGCATATAGGACTTATATTATATTATTTTGCACATACTGCGATTATCATAAACATGTTTCTTGTTTTTGCTATGATAGACTTAGATATGTTTCATAGAGAGGTACAGATAGGTATACAACTAACATTCAAGGATCCAATATGATATGCGTACCTAAATTCACATGATTTTTTAAATTTTATGGGTCACCAAAAGGAAAAACAAATGGTACGTGGATAGTGAATGTTCGAGACACATAACTAGTAACCCTTTGTAATTTATCACTTTCAAGAGTAAGGATGGATGATTTGTAACATTTGGAGTTAATGCCAAGGGTAAGGTAAATGACATTAAAAAATTCAGTAAGAACAATTACCCTTTAATTGATAATGTATTACTTGTTGACGGTTTGAAATATAATCTCTTAAGTGTTAGTCAATTATGCGATAAGGGTTGCAAAGTATGATTTAAAGGCAATGAATGTACTGTTTCAAATATAAATGATGGTAGTAATGTGTTAGGAAAAAGAGATGGCAATATTTATGTTGTTAATTTAAATGGTACTAACCTTGAAAACAAATTCCTAGTTTCTTTGAATGAAAACACATGGATTTAGCATAGAAGGCTTGGACACGCTAGCATAGATCTTTTGTCAAAAATCAATTCAAGTAACTTATGAATGGACTCCCAAGCATAAAGTACAAAAAAGACACAATATGTGGAGCTTGCTAAATGAGAAAACAAGTAAGGAGTTTGTTTTCAATCAAGAAATCAGTAACCACTTTTAAACCTCTTAAACTTTTACACATGAATTTATTTGGTCTTACTAGAGTAGCTAGATTAAGTGGTAAGAATTATTATTTTTTTATCAATGAAGATTTTAATAGATTTACTTGGGTGCTATTTTTTTAGTTTTAAGGATGAATGTTTTAAATTGTTTATGATTTTTGAAAGAAAATTTAAAGTAAATTACATTTATTAGGAGTGATCATAGTAGAGAATTTGACAATGGCTTATTTTATTCATTTTGTAATTAATATGGCATTTTATATAAATTTTCAGCCCCTAAGACTCCCCAACAAATTAATTTACAAGAAAGAAATACATAGGAGTTTATAAGAAATAACTAGAATTATGATTATCAAATATGAATTACCTAGATATTTTTTAGTCGAAGCCATAGCTTATGTATGTCATATAATTAATAGAGTTAACATTAGGCATAAAAGGATAAAACACTTTTTAAAATTTGAAAAGGTAAGAAATAAAAAATTAGTCATTTTAGAGTCTTTAGTTGTAAGTTTTATATTTTGATCACTAAGGACATCCTAGGAAAATTTGATTTTAAAATCGATGAAGGCATATTTTTAGGTTATTCTTTGATTAGTAAAGCATATAGAGTGTTTAACAAAAGAATTCATATTGTAGAAGAATATGTGAATGTTGTTTTTAGTGAGACTATCTCTTTTGAACTCAAGAAAGTTTTTAAGGATGATGATGTAGGAATTTCCAAGGGTTTATAAAGGCTATCATATGAAGAGAAGGATGAAGGAAAAACCTCTCAAGAGCCAAATATTAAACCAAAGCAAGAAAGGAAGGATGAGGAACTACCAAGAGATTGGAGACACAAGAAGGATCATCCCTGTAACTAAATAATTGGTGGCATTCAACAAGGGGTAACTACTTATTCTCATTTTAATTTATCATATCTTTCTTTTATGTCTAAAATTGAGCCTAAGACTATCAAAGAAGTTTTAGATGATGAAAATTGGGTTTTGGCTATGAATAAAGAATTGAATCAATTTGAAAGAAATAAAGTTTGGAGTTTAGTATGTAGGATTAAAGCTTATCTAATAATAGGTACTAAATGGGTGTTTAACAACAAATTAGATGAACAAGGAAACATAGTTAGAAATCAGGCAAGATTAGTTGCTAAAGGCTATAACCAAGAAGAAGGAATTGATTATGATGAAACTTTTACCCCTGTAGCTAGATTAGAAACCATTAAAATTTTACTTGTAATTGCATCTTACATGGATTTTAAGTTATTTCAAATAAATGTTTAAATTAAAATTTTCAATGAATTTATATAAGAAGAATTTTATGTTTAGCAACCTCTTATTTTAAAATTTATGATGCATTTGAACACGTTTTTAAATTATCTAAAGCATCATATAGTTTAAAATAAGCACTTAGAGCATGGTATAATAGATTAAGTGCATTCTTACTTGAAAAAGATTTTAAAAAGGCAAAGTTGACACTAATTTATTTATCAAGAAAGAAAAAGAATATTTGTTAATTGTTCAAATTTATGTGGATGACATTATTTTATATGCTCCTAATGAGTTATTATGCTAAGAGTTTGCTAAGTGCATAAGTAGGGAGTTCAAGATGAGCATGATGGAAGAATTATTCTTTCTTGGATTTCAAATCAAGACAATGAAGGATGGTATCTTCATCATCCAATCTAAGTATATGAAGGAATTACTCAAACGATTTGACATGGATTAAACAAAACCGTTATGTACTCCAATGAGCACATCCATAAAGTTGAACAAAGATGAAGATGGTAAGGAAGTGGATGTTAAATAATATCAAGTCATGTTTGGTAGTTTTCTCTATTTAACTGCAAATAGGTCGCATATCATATTTAGTGTGTGTTTATATGCTAGATTTCAAGCATTACCTAGGGAATCACACTTATTATCTATTAAACGCATCCTTAGAAACTTATGTGGAACATTGCATTTAAGACTTTGGTATCTTGGAAATAGCTTTTTAGAAGTGAATGGTTATGTGAATGATGATTTTGTGGGTAGTTTAACAAAATTAAAAAAGTACATTTGGTGCATGTCAATTCCTAGGAAAAACATCAATTTCATGATTTTATCGGAAAAAAATTCTGTTGTATCATTTACAGTAAAAGTGGAATATGTAGTTGCTGGAAGTTGTCGTGCATAAATTTTATGACTTAGACAATAATTTAGATATTATAGTCTAGAGCTTTCTAAAATATCCATTAGATGTGATAATATAAGAACTATTTGCTTAATGAAAAATGATATTCAGTATTCTAGGACAAACCATATAGAAAATAGATATCATTTCATTAGAAATCATATTTAAAATGGTGGCATATAACTTGAATTTATTGATATGGTGCATTAATTAGCTAATATTTTTTCACAAAACTTATGTTTAAAGATAGATTTTGCATGATTAGGAGATAGTATGTATGATTAATAGTGCTTCCTTATGATTTTTGATAACTTTTTCTTACTTTTAGTGTCTAAGTGTGTTCATTTTTATGATTTCGATATGTTTAAGAATTTAATTTGATCTTTTTGATGATTTCAAAAAGAGGGGAGAAATGTTTCTCCCTATTTGCAATAAATGAATGTAGAATATAAAATTCATTTGCAAATAAATTCCACATAAAATTTGTTGGCAAATGAATTCTCTTATTTAAATAATTATCATTTAAAAAAGGTAATTTAATTGAATTACTTATAATCATGTTTAAGACAAATTTATAATTAAAAATTCATTTACATCTATTTTCTAATATATCTTTCAACGTAATAAATTTATAAAATTAAATAAGTATATTATAATATTATATATTACATACTAAATATAATAT
>JAOXYD010087245.1:0-12126 GCA_028565735.1 Pinacopodium congolense
ACAATTTCCTTCCCTACATCCTTCTAATATATCCAAGACCTTAAGAAGACTAGCCATACATGATTAATCGAAGTCCCAAACCAATCTAGAGAAACAAGCACCAAATTAAGCATACGTCAACACCATTCTCACAATTTCCTTCCCTACATCCTTCTAATATATCCAAGACCTTAAGAAGACTAGCCATACATGATTAATCTACCTAAAACAAAGATTAAATGAACATAAATCTTACTTAACTAAATAAATGAAAAGGTAGAAAATTTAAATCACTTAATGAAAAACACAATTGAAAACTTAAACTAATATAAACTTAAGTTAGCTAAGATATTAATTAATTAACTAAAACCTAATTCAACAAAGCTCAAATTAATATGCTAACCAAAAATTCCAACACCTATTACTCGAACAAAAACTGAAATTACTTAAATTAAAACCTAAAAATAAGAACAAATTTTTAGTTACCAAGCATCAATGAACTAAAGACACTAAGAATAAACAAAACTCTATGGAATAACACTTCACCCAACCTTGTTTTTAATCAAAAAAATCTGAAAAATATTAAAATCTAAAGCATAACCAACTAAGATAAAATCTGGAAAACTAACACTAATGAAAGAAGTCAAAATTCAACACTTAACCTAATGGAAATCTAAGAGGTTGTTCGATATGGATTTCTTTAGTGGTTTTGGTTTTTGGTTTTTCTAAACACAAAAATTGAGAGAAAAAACATCACAAAAATTGAAAACATATACACTAATACAATGCAGAAATTGAGACAAACAACATAAAAATACATAAAATCCAATACAAAAATGCAACAACCACAATAAAATACCACAACCAAAAGTTGAATCAAACGGCCTTTAAGTTACTTCAATTAATAAGAAATTATCTAAATCTTAATTAACTAAGACTTAATTTAACACTTTAAATAAAAAAATTCCAGATTATAAAAATTAAACAAAAACAAAAATTAAAATGAATTAAAGCTTAATAAGATGTATAAAAACTAACTACTAAACATAGATGAACCAAACATTATATGGATAAATGAAACTATATAAGCTAAAGCTTTAAATAACCTAATACTTGATCAAAATAAATCTGAAATATTATCATTCAATGAAAATAAAACAATATCCAATGATTGGATGAGAAAATAAAACACATGGTTAAACAAAGCATGAAATTTGGCTGCACCAAGTAAAGCAATGAGATTCGACAATGACAAGAAGAATAACAAAACCTTGGCTAAACTATCAAACATTTGACCAACATAGATGTAAAGAAAATCAATTGAAAGGCAACACGTTCAGCTATGTCAAATGAAGAATATAAAATGAAAAATTGAAAACAAAAGCAAGAAAGATTTCAATGCATGTGTAGCCATGATTATTGACTAAGATGAAGGCTTCTCTCCATGTCTTGTATGCATTTGGCTCCACCATTGGCTAAATTCTCCAAGTTGAGATAAATCCTACACCAAAGAGACGCCCTTTATGCTTAGAAAAGTTGCAGACCCATGTATAGAGAAGAAGACAAAAATAGCCCACAATCTTGAGTTCCTCACGTTTTTGTCAAGTCTAGCTCCATGCTCGCTTATCTTTTCCTCTTTGTTTCTTGTTGTGTTCTTTTCTTGTTGTGCAACTGTCAATATCACCCAGGCTAAGCTTCCTTTAGGCCTTTATTTCCCTTAATTCAAAACTAAATTACAGCCCTCCAAAACGTTTTTATTTTGAGAAATTCAAAGGTCAGACTTGTTGATGCTGTTTGTCTTCAAATGCATTGCCATTTTGAAGCTTCTTATTGCAAAACCACCATTGTGCTCTTAATTCAATTGCAAGACTCCTCTTTATTGCTTCCAATCACTTCTAATCTTCTTCTTTTCTATATAAATTTGTGTCTAGTAATTAAATCTACATCAAAACATAATTTAAACACAAAATAAGCATTCACGAAATCAAATAGAGTTGAATTCATATTGAAATACATATAAAATTATCATAAATTCAACCCCATCACATTCTTATGAGGGCGATAGCAAAACTGACGTGTTGATGAGTCAAATATGGGATTTTATGACTAGGAGAAAATTTTAGACATATTTAGGGGTTGGAAACCCTAAGAGCCTCTAATTATTAGCTAATGACACACCAAAGGATCAAAGGAAGAGGTTTTGGTGGCTATCCAAAATAGGGAAAGGGGATCCACTTTGGAAAACATCAAGAATCACCAACTTCAAGATTTTTCTAATATAGAGGGGGTGAAGAGAAGAGTCATAAGCTTTATCTAGTTTATTCTTTTATATCTTTTCCACCTCTTATATTGAAAATATGTTAGGTTTTAGATTTATTATTGACATGAGTGACTGAACTCATCGTAGGGATTACTCTTAAACTATTTTGTGAAACTCTTGCTTAATTATTTAATGAATGAATGTTTGTGATGTTTGTTATGCACATAACTTGCAATAGATTGAGAGATTGAGTAAAGGGATTTGTGTTAGACTGTACAAAGATATTTGGCATCCAATAAACCTATAAACATCAAGATTTCAAGTGGTTGAAGAGAGATCTTAACTCCTTGATTATAATATATAGGATTGCTTCATATCTAGTTGAATATTTAGGAAAGGTTTTGTAGATTGAGAGATTGCAAGATTGATTCTATTTTGTTTCAACTAGGAAAAATTAGTTACACCTTTGGAGAGGCTAACTAAACTTTAGGAAATTTTGGGACAAACATAATTAAATCAATAAGCTAAGAGGGAAAAAATAGGAATAAAGGTAATTCCTAGTCTTAAACCTTAAAGTTACTAAATTCCTGAACATTTTTCCTTTTGTTGTTATTGATAGTTTATTTAACTTTAATTTATTTTTTTAGTTATTGTTACTTGATTTTGTTCTTTAAACAAAGATTAACCTGAATTAAGTAGTGACTAAATACAATCCTTATGGGAATATATCCGCTTATACTACAAGTTATGAGCCGTGCACTAATGGTATTTAGAATAAAACAACTTGAATTTTAGCTACTAATAAATTTTTGGCACTGTTGCCGAGGATTTCTATTTTAGCATCTTGTTTAGTTTGGGTGATTTTGATAGAAGTATTTTTTTATATACTTTTCCTGTGTATTTACAGGTGCATGAATACAAAAGTACATGAAGGTTTAATGAGTTAAGTGAGGACGAGCTTTCTAATATCACTGGCATAAGCATGTCCTTTGACCTCCTCCTTTGTGTGCTCTGATGATTTAAATCAGGAAGAGGTTTCTAATATCACTAGGGAAGAGTTTACTCTTGTTAAGGAGAGTAACCCCCCAAGAAACCATTCAAAGAAATATGGCAGAAGAAGGCAAATAAGGAGGAGGTCAAAGGACACTCATAGACTTCATATGGCCTGGATTTAATGCTAATCAACAAGGGATCACAAGGCCTCCTATACAAGTGAATAACTTTGAGATTAAGCCAGCTTTACTGAACATACTCCAATCAAGTATGCAGTTTTATAGTTTAGCAAATGAGGATCCAATGCACATCTAGCAAATTTCTTGGAGATTTTTTACATTTTTAGGTATAATGAATTATCAAAGGACTTGACTAAGATGAGGTTGTTTCCCTTCACTTTGAAGGATAAGGCTAAGGCATGGTTGAATTCTCTCAACCCAGAGAACATTACAACTTAGGAGCAACTTATACAAGCATTTTTAGCCAAATACTTCCCATTAATGAAGATAACAAGAATCATCAAGGAGATCACAACCTTCCGATAATATAATAGGGAGTCCTTATATAAGGCATGGGAGCATTTCAAAGAGTTACAAAGGAGTTGTCCTCACCATACCCTTCTAAGGGAGTTCCTCTTACAAACTTATTACAATGGAGTGACTCAAAGCGTAACAGGAACCATAGATGTAGCACTCTCATGAGAAAAAAAAAAATTGATGCAGCCTATGATCTTTTAGAGGAAATGATGAATAACAGTTTCTTATGGTTTAATGAGAGAGGTAGGCAAGGATCCAAAGAGTATAAAGGTATGATTCCAATTGACTCGGTGACAGCCTTTTAAGCGTAAATTTCATCTCTCACCAAGAAATTAAGTAACATGTAAGGAGCTTCCTCATCTTCAGTGAAGGTAATGCAACTTTGGTGTGAGTTATATGGACAAGATAGCTATGCCACTGCTAACTAATTCGTTATAGAGAAAAATAGAGCCGAACAAGTAAATCATATAAGAGGGAAGCAAAGTGGCAACAATCCCTATGCTAATATTTATAATCTAAGGTGAAAAAATCACCTAAATTTTTCTTAGAACACTAACAATATAGGGAACCATGTGAGAGCTCAAGGTAAACTAGGTTTTTAACAACATAGATAGGATCTTTAGAGAGTAATATGGATAAGCTCATAGACATTTTGGGTTTAAAGTTTGCGAACCAAGAAGAGAATCAAAAGTAGATGTAGGCAAAATTTGACCAAATAGTGAAGTATCATGCCTCCTCCATTCATAAATTGGAGGTTTAAGTAGGGTAACTTCCTAATTTTTTGTCATTTAGAAGTGTGGGGAGCCTACCAAACAACACTGAAGTGAATCCAAGGGAACAATTAAAGGTGATTACATTTAGGAGTGGCGAGTAATTGGAAAAGTCAAGAATGGAAAAGGATAATCAATTGAAAGTGAAAGGAAAGGAGAAATAAGAAGAGAGGGTAGAAGAGAAAGAAAAGGAAAAGCCATAATTCCCTCCACCATCTTATAAGCCCGAGATTCCATATCCACAAAGAGTGAAGCAACATCAAGTGTATGCACAATTCTCCAAGTTTTTGGAGAAATTGAAGAAACTTCAAATTGACTTGTCTTTTGTGGAAGCATTAGATGGTATGCCCAAGTATGCCAATTCTTAAAAGATATCTTGACTCATAAGCACACTTGGGAAGACAACCAAACTATGGCTTTGATAGAAAGTTGTAGCTCCCTCATCACTACTCAAACGCTTTCCAAGTTACAAGATCTAGAGAGTTTCACTATACCTTATGTTGTTAGTAATTTTTAATTTTCTAAATATTTATGTAATTTAAGGGCAAGTATTAACTTGATGCCTTTATCCATTTTCAAGAAATTAGGACTAGGATATGTCAAACCAAACTCCATGCTCATGCAATTAACAGATCAAACCATCAAATGACAAAAAGGGGTAGTAAAAGATGTTTTGGTAAAAGTGGAAAAATTTATAATTCCTATTGACTTTATTATGCTATATTATGAAGAAGATAGAAATTTTCCTTTTATTTTAGGAAGGCCCTCTAATAATACTAGTAGGATATTAATTGATGTATATAAAGTAAAGTTGGTATTAAGAATTAAGGATGAGAAGGTTGAGTTTAATATGAATAAATATTTGAAGAAACCGATGGAAGGTAATGCATGTATGAAGATTGATATTGTGGATAAATGTGTGAAAGAAGTAGAAGAGCAAGTTGAGGAAGTTATAGAAGTAAAAAGGGATAAGAGTGTGAACTAAGAGGAGTTGTGTGAAGAGGTTGAGTGAGAAACCTTGGAGAGAATATATTCTCCCACACCACCTTCCATTTTGAAGCCACCGACACTATAATTTAAACCCTTACCTTCCCAACTTAGAAACACCCTTTAAGGAAGGATCACACCCTACCCATCATTATATCCAATCAATTAGATTTATAGCAAGAGGAGAACATGGTAGAGACCATCAAGAAGAGAATGAGAGCTATGGGGTTGCAAATTTTTTATATTAGAGGGATTAGACCCAATGTAGTTATGCATAGGTTCAATCTTGAAGAAGGATGTAAGACGTTGAGGGAAAGGAAAAGAAGGTTGAATCTCAATGTTCAAGAGGTCGTGAAGAAGGAAGTTACAAAGCTTTTAGATACGAGGATTATATACCAAACTTTAGATAGTGAATGGGTGACCTCGATTTAATATATGCCTAAGAATGGAGGCATGACAGTGATGGAGAATAAGTAAAGTGAAAAGATTTCTACTAGGGCTATCATCGATTAGAGAGTGTGCACAGACTATAGGAAGCTTAATTTGGCCACCAAGAAAGACCACTTCCCTTTACCTTTTATGGACAAATGATTGAGAGGGTAATAGGACATGCTTTTTATTGCTTCCTTGATGGGAATTCAGGGTAAAATCAAGTTTTCATCTACCCAAAGGACCACAAGAAAGCTGCCTTCACTTGCCTTTATGGGACTTTTGCATATATATAGATGCCCTTTAGTCTTTGCAATGCACCTGAAACATTCCAAAGGTGCATGATGGCCATCTTTTTTGGCATGAATGAAGACATTATAGAGGTATTTACAGATGTTTTTTCTATTTTGGGAGACTCTTTTAACTACTTTTTATTTAATTTAGATGGAATCCTTCAAAGATGTGAGGAATCCCATCTAGTTTTAAGTTGGCAGAAGTGTCATTTCATGGTCTAAGAAGGATTTGTCTAGGGGCACAAGATCTCACACAAGGGGATTAAGGTAGACCGAGCCAAGAATGAAGTGATTGAGAAACTTACTCCTCCTACCAATAACAAAGGCATCGAGGCATTCCTTGGCCATGTAGGGTTGTATCACCAGTTCATCAATGATTTTTCTCTTATTGCTAGACTCTTTACTCATTTGTTAGTTAAATATGATTATTTTACGTTTAATTACAATTTTTTTACATGATTTTAACAAATCCAAAAAGGCACTCACAATAGCATGTATCTTGACTCTGTCGGATTAGTCACTACCCTTTGAGATCATGTGTGATGCAAGTATTAATGCCATCAATTGTGTGCTTACGAAGCAAAAGAAGAAGAAGCTACATGCAATATACTATGCAAGCAAGACTTGATAAGGGCACAATTAAACTACACTACTACCGAGAAGGAATTACTTGTAGTGGTATTTGCTTGTGAAAAATTCCATTCCTATATTTTAGGCTTAAATTTTATTGTATTTACAGATCATGCGACATTTCACTACTTTTTTGTTAAGAAGGATACTAAAGCAAGGCTAATCTTATAGGTGCTTTTGCTTTAATAGTTTGACATTAAAATTATAGACAATAAGGGAGTTGAAAACGTTATTGCAGAGCACTTATCAAGGCTTGAATGAGGAAATCATCAAGAAGTAGAGGAAATTAAGGAGAGTTTTCCTGATGAAGCCTTATTGATGGTAACAAACCTTTTCTTCCTTAGTTTTTTGACATTGCAAACTATCTTTCAAGTCATATTCTTCCCCCTAATCTGTCATACCAATAAAGAAAATGTTTCCTGTTTCAATGTTCATGTTAAGTATGGGATGACCCTATGTTATATAAGACATATACTGATGATTTTGTTTGCAGTTACATTCCTGAAGAAAAAATACCCGAAATTTTAGCTCAATGTCATAGCTCACTTTCTAAATGACCTTATAGAGTAAACTAAACAATTGATCGTATATTGGAATTCAGATTCTATTAGCCAAACTTGTTCAAGGATGTTAGAGCACTGTGTTGCATTATGATAGGTGCCAAAGAGTGGGCAACAAATAAAAAAAGATGAGGTGCCACTCTCAAACATCATGGAGGTAGAAGTGTTTGATATCTAGTGATTGGACTTCATGGGACCATTCTTATCATCTTTAGGTAACTCGTACATTTTAGTTGGTGTTGATTTTGTTTCTAAGTAGGTTGAGGCCATAGCTACTTTAACGAATGATGGAAAAGTGTTTCAAAGTTTATCAAGAGGATATTCAATTGGTTTGGGATGATCTAAGCCATTAGAAGTGATGAAGGAAGTAACTTTTTCAATAAAACCTATGAAGCTCTTTTAAAGAGATATGGTGTTCATAATAGAGTGGTTACTCCTTACCATCCTCAGACGAGTGGTCACGTGAAGGTGGTGAATAGGGAATTGATGAAAATTTTAAAGAAAGTAGTGACCAATTCAAGAAAGGATTGGACATTGAAATTGGGTTGGATTACATCTTGTGGGCTTACTAGACAGGTTTCAAAGCCCCTATAGGTACAACTCCATATAGACTTGTATATGGTAAAGCTTGGCATTTACCTTTAGAGTTGGAACATATGGCCTATTAGGCAACTAGGAAATTGAATTTGGATTGGAAACTAGTCGATGAGAAAAGGTTGATGTAACTTGATGAGTTAGAGGAGCTAAGGTATGATGCATATGAAAATTTCAAGTTGTACAAGGAAAGGGTGAAGAAGTGGCATGATGCCTACATTAAGAAGAAGGAGTGCAAGAGTAAGGAATTGGTACTCTTATTCAAATAAATACTTTGGATGTTTCCTAAAAATCTCAATTGAAAATGGAGCCACCTTTTTAAAGTCATTCAAGTGTTTGATCATAGAGCATTGGAATTGGAAAACAACAAAGGTGAAACCCTCAAGGTCAATGGGAATCGATCCAAGCTTTACCTTGGGGGAGCACTCTCACATGAAAATGAAGTAATTTCTTTCCTTTCCCTTACTCTTTCATGAATTAATTAGAGTTTGGTCAAGCTTATGACTTTAAATGAAGCATGTTTTGTCTAGTGCTTAGGTTGTTTGATGTGTTGCTTCTTAGTTTTTAAGTTGTTTCTTATTTGAACCTCACCTTTTCTTTTGATTAATCTAAGTTTACTTTAGTTTATATGATGTTCCTAAGTGGATTTTGATGTTAATTCATGAATTTGGAGGTTTGGAGTGAGTTAGAATCAAGGGGGAGGTCATTTAAAGCAAATTTTGGCTAAGACAAGAGAAAACCCATGTCACCCTCATGGTAGCACAGAACACAATCTCGCTGTTACAAGTTATTGCCCATTTGGGCTTCTCATCTCTTAAAACCCTAAATCCTTCCATCTTTGTCATTGCTATCCCTCTTCCACTCCTCTCTCCAGCTATTTTTGCATCCTTATCATCTTTCCAAGCCTCCTTACCTATTTTCTATCATTTTTCATCAAATCTTTGTGAGTTTGCATGAGTTTTCCATGAAAATTTCCATATTTATGTAGTTTTCATCTTCTTTTCCATTTTTTTCTCATTTTCATACCTCCTTTTCTCTAGATTGGTTGTTTTGCTTCTCTCTTTACTCTTATCAACTTTATGTGTAAGATTTTGCAAGTATTTGGTCATCATGCCTCCAAGAATGAAGTCCATAATGAGGAAATCTATCCCTCCTATATAAGCTGAAGTGAGTGGACGTGGAGTAAGGGATATTTCTACAGATTATGGAGCTCCATTCCCCATCTTTTCCAATGAAGAAGGTGAGCACTATAACTTTCTCAAGAATAGAACTATTCTTGCACCTAGATACTTTAATTTTTATCTATTTGAAATGATAGGGCTTAAGGAAAAAGTATTGAAATTGAGTAGAAAAGGTGGTTAGGAAACTTTTGTGCAAATGGATTATCCTATTTATTAAGAGCTTACACTTCAACTTTTCACCTCATGGTATTATGAATCAAAAAAATCAAATGTGCTTTGGTTTAAGCTAAGAGGTCAAGCTCATAACATGGATGAAGAAAAAAAAATTCCAAAACATAGGTGGAAGACACCCACCAAGATTTTTCAGTTTCAATATATTGGAGATATTTGACTGAATCACCTTATTTCAATCAGAATAATTCTTTAAATGTATACATTCTTAGCCAAGAACATTCGTTTTTGCCCAAATTCACATGTTATGCTATTTTTTCCAAGACTCAAACAACAAATGTTCTGCTAGGAAAATATTTTGTTGTGGTACATAGATGAAAAGATAAAGCTTCGAATGTCTTTCCATTTTTTCCAAACTCTTATGCAATTTGTGGGTAAAAAGGGTAATTATTTGGGCATAGGGTATCTTGGTACTACTTTAGCCTATTATTTTTCTATTGATACTACTGGTTTGACTAGAATACCTTGTGAGTATTTTAATGCCCCAATATTAAGACATTCTGAGATTCTAAAGCATAATAATATAGAGGTTTGAAATCCTCATTCTCATACTACTATTAAACACAGATTATATTACGTTGGTCAGGTGAATCGGAACATTTTAACGATTTTGAAACGATTTTACTTTGAAAATCAACGAAATTTAGGCAAGTACACCTATCACAAAAGTAATAAAGTGGAGTAAATTTAAGATTCTAGATGTCTAACTCATGGGAAAAAAAAAAGGCTAAATTACTAGGTTAATTAGATTACAATTATTTCGAAAAATCTAAACAATTTGATTAAAACTTTAATATTGCTAAATTGGCCTAACTTAGCTTAAACACTTCAAAATTGATTTTTAATTTCTTCTGAAAATTTTTGAAAATTTTCAAAAACTAAGGATTAGGTTATTGATGATTTAATTGAACTTTAAACACATTTAAGGACTGGTTAGAGTTCCTTCACAAAATCAAAGCAAAGCTATAGTTAAGACTTTGCTTTTTCTCCATTAAACCTTGTTTAAAGTTTGGTTATGCTTGAATTAAAGTTAATGGGCTTTAATTTCAAGAAGGTGAGTTCTGGAATTTTAATGTCAAATCTCTAACTCTCACAAAAAATCTAAATTTGGTTATTCAAAGATTAATTTGTGATGCTTATTGAATTTTCTAACAAATTAAGATGATTTCTCAAGCTTAACTTGTCATAAACTTTAATCCTAGGTGGCCAGCCAAAAATCAAATCTTTTAAACCTTTAATAAACAAAAATCAAACCCTATAACATCTCTTTAAGCTCTCTTAAATCATACAAATACCAATCCTTAGCAATAAAAATTATTTAGCCACACATTTTGATCAAAACATATAAGATATACACTTTAAGCAACATGCCTTGATAGATCTAAAAATATGATTTACAAAATAAAGTTTAGAGGTTGAAAAAATATCCAAGAAAGACTTTTAGATGTTTCTTGAACTTCCAACTTTATTTTGGACTCCAACAAAGCTCTATTTCATCAAGATATTGTAGAAAAAATCAAATGGCATTCATAGATATGAGTACAAGAACATGAACATTGATTAATCCAAAAAATGGAGCAGAATAGGTGATAATTTGAGTTAAGAAACCCACTTGGATGATTCCTAGACTCGAATATGAGTCTTAAGAACAAGATCCAATATCCAGAAACTTAGAAAAAAAAACTTATAATACGTAAAACAAAGTGTTTAATGCCTATATTACAAAGAATGAGGAAGAGAGAAGCAAGAGTGTCTCTTTCTCTCTTTTTTCAGATTTGTTTCTGCTTAATTGTTACATAATTCTGAGTTGTTTTTTTGTTTTTATAGCTTCATCAGCCTCCCATATCTGCTAATAGACAAGAGCATTAATGGAGAGTAGGCCCAAGCCACAATTTTATAGATTTGAGATTGATATTGTTAACTAACTCCACTAACAGCGGGGTGAGTCGATGCACAACGACGAGCTGTAAATCTCCGTTGTTAGACACATGCTAAACACATCAATAGCACCCTGATCATCCATCAACATCACTGGGAGGGTGACGTTTATGGTCTGGAATAAGGCATTTTCTTCTAATTTTTTCTCCAATCTCTATCTTCAAGCTTCATCCTACAAATTAAACATAATAATACATAAATTTAACATTTAAGCATTGGATTAAGGGTCATAATTCAACAATTTAGCCATTAAAACTCAATCAAATTGACCCCTAACAAATTCACTCAAGGAACTTCTAGTTCCATGGCTACCTCCGAATTTGATGATATATCGAGCGAGGAATCTGAGGCATCAAGTTTGCGACAGGTGATCAATGTCATGAAAGCCATCAACTACAAAATTATGTATCAACTGAATCAAATGGGTGAAAAGTTGGAAAGGCTGGCTTGCCAACAATGCTACCTCACCAAGAAGGTCCTCAAATCATTTGAGATATAAGGGCTTCAAATGCCATCACCAACCACATAACCGCCATCCTCTCCATACGTTTTCATGCCCTCTATTTATGTGATATTTGTTTTTTTTGTTTATTTGTTTTTTTTTTGTTATTTATAATGTTGATTGGTTTTTTTTTTGTTTCTTTTGTTCCTTTCTTGTGGTATTCTCTTCACACATTGAGGATAATGTATCCTTCAAGTGTGGGGAGGTAGTTAGAGCATTTGTGTTTGCATTTTGCATGTCATT
>JAOXYD010087256.1:0-12125 GCA_028565735.1 Pinacopodium congolense
CCATAACAAGTTTTTGGCGTCATTACTAAGAATCTAGTTATAGGATATTGGGAATAGAATGGTGTTGATTATTTAAGATTTATTTCTTATTTATTTTGTCTATTTCATTACTTTAGTTGGTTATTTGATTACTTTATTTTTATGTAATTAGTTTCAATTCTTAACTACTTTTTTTTTTGCTATCTTTTTAGTTTTTTTATTTTGTTTATGCTCACTTATTCCAAAAGGTTGAGAGTTTACCATTTGACTCCAAGATTGAAAAAAACTACTCGCAGGTTTCACAAGGAAGACAGATTGGCTCATAGTAGTAAGGTAGAAGAAGAAGAGATCTTAGAAGAGCAGTTTAAGTCTAAAAAACACTTGGTAAATAGGGACCAACATGAGGAAGATGTTGTACACCATCATAAGAAGAGATGGTAGCTGACAATGATAGATCTCACTATGGAAACAACAATAACCATTGCCCATATTGTGAAGCCCTGGGTCACAATAGTCAATTTTAAGATACCCTATGGAATCATCTCTTTGGTTATGGCATCTTAATTTGAACGATCCTAACACCCATTTAGAGACATTCTTGGATATATGTGACTTGTTCAAGTAGAATGGTGTGCTAAAGGATGTAGTTAAACTAAGATTGTTCCCATTCTTTTTTAGGGACAAGGTAAGAGCATGGTTAGCTACATTACAGCCAGGGTTTATTACCATATAGGATAAGCTGATGAAATTATTTCTAGCTAAGTTCTCTCCACTTACGAAGATTGTTAGGTTGAAGATGAAGATCGCTTACTTTACATAATTCTGAGAATGAAAACCTATATGAGGCATGGGAGTTATTCTAGGACATGTTAACAACGTTTCTAAGTTATAAGTTTTCCATATGGAAGTAGGTTGATATATTCTATACTGGAGTTACACTATCAACAAGGAGCACCATAAATGTGGTCATAGGAGGTACTTAAAGAGGAAAACACCAGATTAAGCTTACAGATTAATAGAGGAGATGGCCACAAATAGTTTTTCATAACATTTAAAGAGGCATCCTAGAAGACCTACAGGTGCAAATGTAGTAAACAATTCAGCGACACTTTCAGCTCAGATGGATGTTTTGAAAAAGAAACTAGATATCCTTATATAGAGTGTGAAGGGAGGTGCAAGTTCATACATGAAGAGTTGTGACAATTATGAGCATTGTAGTGGAGATCCATATCCATCTTCAGATTGACCAGTAGAGAGCCCATTTGCACAAAACCAAGAGGAGACCCACTATGTAGGTAATTACAACAGTCAAGGAGATCCTTACTCCAACATCTACAATCTAGGATGAAGGAATCACCATAATTTCTCTTGGAGTAACAATCAAATAACACAACCACAACCTTCTACTAGTCAAAGAGTACCTCCATATAGATTTAAGGCCTCTACATCTATATTACCCGAGAACTTCAACCTTGAAAAACTGATTACTAAGAGTATCTTAAGTAATGACGTTATGATGAAAAATCAAGAGATTATGATACAAAATTAGCAAGTTAAGATGCAAAATCAAGAGGTTTTGATCAAAAATTTGAAGAATTAGATAAGCCAACTTGCGAGTTTGATAAAAGAGAGAATTCCAAGTTCATTTCTTAGCACTTCTAAGACCAAATAAAGAGATCACGCTAAGGCAATGTCATTTAGAAGTGAAAATGAGTTGAAAGGACCAGAGGAGATTAAGAAAGAGGATCAAAAGAATAACGAGACTGAAGAAGAAGAAAATTTAAACATCAGTCAGGAAGAGAAGAAGGAACAAACTACAAAGGAGGATTGTCCCAAGTTGTTTGTAGATCCCATCATAAATCTAATATAACCTAGGATATTATCTCTTTAGAGGTTAAAAGGTTAACAATTGCATAAGCAATTTATTAGGTTCCTTAATGTTTTTAAGAAATTGCACATTAATATTCCCTTTACTAAGGCTTTAGCATAGATGCCTTTATTTGTTAAATTTTTTAAGAAAAATTTATATAATAAGAGAAGGTTTGAATAATATGAAACTATCAAGTTACATAAGGAGTGCTTAGCCATTTTGTTAAAGAAATTGCCACCTAAGCTTAAGGATCAATATAGCTTTACTATTCCTTGCACTATTGGTGACTTATATATGGACTTCATGACTTGGATGAGATTATTAATTTAATAACTATTTTTGTTTTCAGGAAGCTTAAATTAATAAAGTCCAAATTGATGACAATTTCACTATAGTTGGTAGATTGATCCAGTACATACTTTAGGAGAGTTATTGAGGATGTTCTAGTGAAAGTGGACATGTTCATCTTTCCTATGGGCCTCCTAATTCTTGGCATAGTGGAGGATCAAGACATTCCTCTCATTCTTTAGAGACCTTTCATAACCACAACAAGGACCATCATTGATGTGCATCATGGAAAATTCATATTGGGACTTTAAGATGAAGATATAATTTTTGATGTCCTTGATGCCATGAAACATCTGTCCACTCCTAAATCTCTTGGTTTCATTCAAAGATGCTCTCTTGATATTAATTCTTCTTTTAATGTTTGTGCAGGATTATTGAAAGAATAAGTGTAAAGAGTGTTTGAAAATATATGTGAGGAATTTCAAGAGGATCTAAGAGCACATTGACCTAGTGTGAAGTAAGGATATTAAACACAACATCAGGCTTATGATTTATGCCAAAGATTATCCAAATCATTATCTAAACCATTAATTGAAGAGCCTCCAACTCTTGATCTTAAAACCTTGACTTCTCACATGAAGAACTCATTTCTATAACCACTTAAGCATTTACCAGTCATTATTTCTTCTTATTTGATATATACCATAGAAGAGAGAGGAGAGCCTTTTGAGAGTACTTTAAGACCATAAGTAAGCCATAGTTTAGTCGATCACAGACATTAAGGTAATTAGCCCTTCCTTTTGCACACATCAGATTTTTATAGAGGATGGAAGTAAGGATTAGTGCAGCCTTTCAGACGGCTTAACGCACACTTGAAAGATGTAGTCAAGGATGAGGTAGTTAAGCCTCTTAATTCAAGTATTACCTATCTCATCTATGATTATAGTTGAGTGAGTCTTGTCTAAGTGATGCCTAAAAAGAGAGGCATCACTATCATGAAAAATGAGAAAAATGAATTAATAGCCACTAGGAAAGTTAATGGGTGAAATATGTGCATAAACTATAAAAAAATTAAATTATGCCACATGTAAAGATCACTTTCCTTTACCTTTCATTGATCAAATGATTGAGAAGTTAGCTAGACATAGTTTTTATTATGCATTGGATGGATATTCTGGTTATCTATAGATTCCATTAGCTTCAAAAAATTAAAAAAAAAAGACTACTTTTACCAGTCTATATAGTACTTTTGCATATACACGCGTGCTTTTCGGTTTGTGTAATGCTCCAGCTAAATTTTAGTAATGCATGAAACTTATGTTTTTATATTTGATTATGATGTGCAATGAGATTTTCGTGGTTAACTTCTCTGTGTTTTTTTTTTTATTTTGATGCATGTTTAGAAAACTTAAACAATCTTTAAAAGAAGTGAAGAAACCCACTTAGTGATTAATTGCAAAAAATTCCATTGGACATGATTATGACTTGCATCACGGATGATTTATTTGTGTTTGGTACTTATTTTGATCCATGTTTAGAAAAATTAAATAGTCTTAAAAAGATGTGAAGAGTAGTCTCTTTCCTTTGAACTAATGTGTTGTACAAGTGATTTTACAATAAGGATTGTGTTAGAACAACGACAAGGTAAGCTCTCTTACACCATCTATTATTCTAGTATGACTATAAACAGTGCCCAACACCATTACACCATTACACCATTATTAAAAATTTTACTTTTGACATGTTTAGGTCTTATCTAGTTTTGTCTAAAGTTCTTGTTTATACTAACCATGCAGCTTTGAAGGACTTGATGACTAAACTAGATGTGAAACCTGGACTAATTAGATGGTTTCTATTATTGCAGGAGTTTGACATTGAGTTTAAGGATAAGAAAGGGGTTAAAAACTTTGTAGCCAATCACTTGTCATAGCTGGATAGAGCAACCATGGAGAGTAGAACTAATAAAGACATGAAGGATTTCTTTAATGATGAAAACCTTATGGCTATGATGGCCCCTCCTTGGATTACTGTCTATGTTAAATTCCTTACTGGTAATATCCTTTCTCTTGACTTTTCTTATAATCAAAAGAAGAAATTTTTTTTAGAGGTAAAACACTATCTGTGGGAAGATCCTTTCTTATACAAGATTTGTATAAATAAGATAGTTAAAAGCTATGTTCCTGAAGAAGAAATGTCCTCCATTTTGCATCATTGTCATTCTAATGAGGTATGAGGGAATTTTAGGGCAACTATAATACCGTATAAAGTCATATAATGTAGTTTTTATTGGCCTACTTTATTCAGGAATGCATACATTTTTTTCAAATCTTGTGATAAATGCCAAGGGGTAAGGAACATATCTAGAAATCATAATATGCCAAGGAATAACATTCTAGTTTATAAGGCTTTTCATGTTTGGGGCATTGAATTCATAGGACTATTTCCTAAGTCATACTCCAATTAATACATTTTAGTTGTAGTAGATTATGTTAGCAAACGGTGGGAAGTAGAATCATGACCTATAAATAAGGCTAGAGGTGTGGTTAAGTTTTTAAAGAAAAGTATTTTTACTTATTTTATGACACCTTGGGATATTATAAGTGATGGGATTCACTTTTTTGCAACAAACTTTTTGAAACTTTTTTAGCCAAGTATGGGGTGACCCATAAAGTTGCTACACCATACAGCCCTCAAACTAGTGGAAAAGTTAAGGTCTCTAATAGAGAATTGAAGAAAGCTTTAGAGAAGAATGTTAGTATTTCTAAGTAGGATTGGTCTTTAAAGCTAGATAAAGCACTTTAGGCATATAAGACCGCCTTTAAAACACCCATAAGCATGTCACCTTTCAACGTAGTATATTAGTGTACTAAGTTTTCAAATTTTGATTTGCAGCATCAAGTGCTAAGAGGCTTATGTAGTTTCACAGGCTTGATAAGCTTTAATTTGAGGCATATCATAATTTGAAGTTATATAAAGAGCATGTGAAGAGATAGCATAATAAATAGCTCTTACATTGATACTTTAAAGTGGGAAATAAGGTGTTGATCTTTAACTCCTAAATTTTACTCTTTCCAAGGAAGTTAAAGTTAAGGTGGTATGGTCCATTTAAGGTAATAATCGTGTTTCCATTTGAAGTCCTTAATGTAAGAAGATAAAACCAATAACCTTTTAGAGTGAATGGACAAAGAGCTAAATTTTATACACATAGGTTGGTAAAGGATGTAGAGAAAAGATTTTTGCTTCATGATTCTACAATATCTTCTCACTGAGCTTTCAAGGGATTTTTCGTAAGATAGCATATTTTATTTCTTTCACTTTATAGAATATATTTTTAGTTCACTTTCGTTTCATTTACAATTTTTTTGGTTTAATGTTTTCTTTCATTCAGTTGTTTCTAGTTTCTTTCTTAGGTTGCCCAGGGTTGGCAAAAATAAGTGTATGGATGACCTTTTTCAAGGGAGTTTCCCTATTCTTCCTACAATTTGCACTTTACTTTAGTTTTATAAACATTATGAATAATGTTCAATTTAAGTAAGGAGGGGATGGAGATTAAAGGAAAAATTGAGCTTAATTGATACATACTTGGATTTTTGCAAATCTTTTAATAGCTAACTTGGATACTTTATTAGAGAATCATGTTAAGGTTGAATAAATGTTAACTAGTACTCCTTGATGCGATGCATGTGATTAGTATAGTTAGTATGGAAGAATCCTAGTTTAATAATGGCTTTTCTTATTATTAGTGTAAATACATGGTGGAATTGATTCCTTTTTCATAATGTTAAGTTAAAAGAAGCTTTTTGTGGATTTTCACGTGAACTTGGTTTAGAAATTAAGTTATACATAATGAATTCAATTGTTCAAGTGACTTTGAAAGTCCGTGCAACTAGTTATGAGTATTAATGAACAAGGACATTTGATTTGTCTAATGAATATGGAAAAATGGATACTTGATGATCAATATGATGTTTTATGTATTGAATACATTATATGTTTAAAAAAATAAAGATTATTAGCAACAATTAACTCTATTGGCCTCTCACTAACATAAAGGTCAAATTTAAAAAGTGATGTTAGTAGCCTATTGATGTGAGGTGACTTAGTTGAGTAATTATGAGTCATTATGACAAGGTGTTCACTTTTGCGTCAAAAGACTAAGTTACTTCTCAACCAAGCCTCTAATGCTCAATCTATAAAGTATACGAATGTGTTTTGCTTTATATGCATTCATGTTATAATGGAATTTATTTTTGTTATTTGAGTTGATGGTTGAAAAAAGTTATGAGGTAAATTGAATAGAATTGTGAATTATTATGAATGGTTAGTTACATAAAATTTTCTAAGAATCTTCTATGATTGAATGAGTGAAGTAAAATAATGCACTAATTAGGTTGCTCTATGACAAGTTTCCATGATAATCTATGTGAGTTTGTTAATATTTAGTATTATGAATGAAGAATTGATTTTGCTATGTGTAATGACCGAGGAATTGATTTCTCTATGTATAATAATCATATGTGTTAATCTTTGCTCAAACTTGATTTAGATGGTTTTAGCTAAATTCAATTGCATGAATTATGTTAAGGTATCTAATGGACCTTTAACCATCCTTAAAAGACTTTTTTGTATTACTTAAGTAAGTTACTTAAAGACAAGCAACAATACAAGTGTGGGAGTATTATTAATTGACATGACTTTTGAGGCATTATATATAACAAATTTACACATTAGTTGCATAATTCATGCCACTTATAAGTCTTTTTTGCTAAGTATCAAGTTTATGATGATCTTTAAGCTTCTGGATTGATTTTGGATCAAATAGAAGCAAAAAGGATCTATTGGAGTGAACACCAAGGAGTATAATGGTGGTTTATTCAATCAATCAATGGCGTTATTATTCCTTGTGTAACTGGCGTTAAAGCTCGAAATAGAAAGTATAATGGTCGGTGCTAAATGATGCTGTTATGCATCAATTTAACCTGCAGTTAAGGTCACATAATTAAAAAAATTTGTGATTTTAACACTACAAAATGATGATTCTATTCTTATTTTTTATCCTAGAAGTCAAAAGTCTAGTAGCCACCTTTGGAGACTATATGAACACCATTTTTGTTGCTATGATTGACAAACTTGGAGATTAGATCAAAACATTGATCTTAGTTAGGGTATATTCTTATTTTCTTCTCTATATTTCATTATTTGGAAATTTGTACTTGAGGGAGCATTAAAATAGCATAAACATCTAAAATCTTTAGGGAGTCATCATCTCTTTATGAATTATTTTTATTTTTCATTTTTATATTTGTATTGACTCAATTCTTTTATTTCATTCAATGAATATGCACTTTATGACTTTATCTTTTATTTCATTGATGAATATGAGTGTGTAAGTTGGTTTCGCTAAGTTTAGGAGATTAAATTGGTTATGAACAGACCGATTGGATGATTTTTACAAGTGCTTATTTCATCTAGCTTAGCTTAATCACCTAAGTTAAAGTTTTGGGTAATTGAAAATATATGGTTATTAGGTTTTAATTATAAGAAAATCAATTAGGTAACACACTTGAATCTAAAATTAAACCAACTTTAGAGACTTGTATAAGGATTCCTAGATTTAACATACTTAAATTTAGACTACTTATGATTTATCCCTTTTATTCCAAGATATTTTTAGATTAAATAGATAATTTGAGCTTAAAAGAGAAAATATGTTTCCATGGATATTGGTTATGTCTTTTTTTTTTTAAGTAGATCCTAAATCATTCCATTACCATTAGTTTAAGTGATTAACCTATTGAAATCCAAAACCTTAGCTTGTCTTTTTCATTGAAAAAGACTTATTCGTATTTTGACGATAGATTTGTTTAGTCAATTGTTTAGTCAATTGTTTAGTTTTTATTTTTCAATAATCAAATCTTAATTTTCTAAAATATTAAACATTATTGACTTGATATTTGCATATTGGTCCCCTGTGGAATATGATACTGTGTTTCTTACCATTTTATATTACTTGTTGACAAGGTGCGCTTGCCTTCATTTTGGTCTTAGAGTAAAAGTGAGTAACCACAACAATTGGTTAGAGTTTAATATAACTGGTGCATTTTAGACACTTGGATGGGTTCCAATATTGTATTAAAAAACCCAACAATAGTTTGGAAATTATGCACTAACATCAAGGAAAAGAGTGAAAATGACATCATTAAGATCTATGATGTATGTAAGTTTTAATTTTAAAATAGCTATTTTTTAAAAAAAATTAATAACTAATTTCTATAACTCATAACTTTAGGCAAGTACACCTATCGTTATATAGTATCTAAGTGATTTGAGTATTGTTCCCATGTGGATTTTAGTGAATATTATTTAAAAGCTTTGAATTATTATTTAACCTAATAGATAATTGATTATTAAATTAAATGATAAAATTAAAATTAAATTACTAATCAGCCAATCAAACAGACTAACTAAGTTATATAAAGAACAATTGGATTAAGTTATCTAGTGTTAGAATTCTCTTAGATTTTTCTTGTATTAAGACAAATTACTTAATTCAAGTGAAACATTTTTCTTAAACAATAAAATCTAATGACACATAACAAACATAGGTAATTTACTAGAAAATAAATATTTTGAATTGAAAGCAACAATCACTCTAGCAATAGAAATTTTAAAGTCTTTCTATCTAGATAATAGGAACACTTAATTGAAGTTAAAATGAATAAAACTAAAAAGAACTCAAAAACTAGAGAAAGAGAAATCTCATAAAAATGATGCTCCTTGTTCTCTAACACTTTTGGTTTTTTTTTCCACCAATGGAATTCTTCTTCTTCTTTTTTTACACCTTAGCCATCAAAAATAGCATGAAAAAAAATACTGGAGAGGAATCTCTAGTTGATGATTCTCTTATCCTTTTATACTTAGGTTGCTATTAAGGTTAGAAAACCCTAATTGGTATAAGTTTGTAGGGTTTTCTTATTTAGTCTCCACTTTTTCTTCTAGCTTCTAGCTTCTAGTTTTTAAAGACCATAATGACACTTGACCTCCAAAACAACAATGAAATAACTGTTGTTCCCTGTCTTTTTCCATGACTTGAAAGGTGATGTCTAAGGAGATAAATGGCGTCATTGTGCATCATTGTTATTCTTTTAACTTTGCTTATTCACCAAAATGGTAGTTAATTTAAGGACCAAAATGGTGCCATTATTAAAGTGTCTTTTGCTTATGTTCTTTTCTCCAAAATTTCTTATTTATGCACACTTGATATCCAAAATATAATATTTTCCTATAATTTCGTAAAAAAGACTCACGAGGAGACTGATTTAACCTAAAAATTGGTAAATTTTGGTAAATGACATGTCAATAAAACTATGCAATTTTACCATTATCAAATTTGCCCACACTTAAATAATTTCTTGCCCAAAAGGAAACAACCCCGACACTCATTCAGAAACAATTCCAATAGAAGTTTTGATCTAATTAGACACTTTAATATAAGTTAATTACAATAATCTACTAACTCAATATTGACTATGACCTAGCACATATAGTTATGTTACATGGACGATCAACCATTAATACATAGCATTAAGTTTCATATTAAGTATAAATAGACAATTATACAAACTTGATTCTAAGGTGATTCATTTTGTGCAATTCATGCTCCATCCTACCCTGGTAAGTGAATTTTATGTTCTATCTTGCCTTAAACCATAAGTTGATAATTGTGATTGACGCTACATCTTGCCTTTTCATAATTCTTTAATTACTTTCTATGATCGTTTATTTTCCTCTTTTAATTTACCCAAAATTATAAAAGACAATTAAATTTTGAATTATTGAAAAAGTTACTTTCAAATTGAACATCTTATTCCAAACTTTCATAGAAGATTCACACAAACCTTCTTTAAAAACTTAATACCATGGAAAAAGGTCAAATTAAAACATATAATTCACCTAACCATAATTAAGAAAGGTCATAATAAATCAATATTTATTCAAAATTACTCATGTTAATTACATTGCCTGTTTCAAATATAAAAATTAAAAATCAATTCACTATTAGAATAATTTCTAGAATGAAATATCATAATCAATTATTGTAAAAGACTCATAATCAATACCCCCTAGCTACACACACACACTTAAAAGATACATTGTCCTCAATGCATAAATAAGATAAACATGAAGGAAAGGGAAAAAAGGGGGAAAAAAGGACTTCCTCGAAAAGTGTTCGGTGATGAGAAACAACTAATGAACTACCAAATTGTAATTTTGATTATGTATAACCAATGTAACCATATAACTAGTTATTGAGCACTAAAATATAAGAACAAATCAAAACTGTTTAGATAAGTTCAAAAGACAAAATAAATCCACAATATAACGTAAAACAATAATGAAACTATAATTATCCCTAAAGTGTGTGTCCCTAATCACTATTGAGAATCAGGGCCTTGACTGGAGGATTACAGGTGCTTCCATATCTATGCAAGATGCTACTATACATGTTCACATTATTGTTACATTTGTTAGTAAATATCAAGTTGTAAGTCATGTCTGGCATCCAAAGAGGCTAGAGTTGATGAGCCTATGATAATGGGTAAAATGTATATTTTTTGTGTTTTTAATGGTTATTTTTACCCATTATCTACTTAATTAGACTTATAATGACTTATTTTGTCGAGTATAGATATTTTTTAGATTAAAAGGATCAAAATCACAAAAAGAAGCAATTTTAGGAGAAACTATCCATAAATAAAATGCCTTAAGAAAACAACACTATTATGGTTATAAGGAAGATATTTTTGTGGTGTATGATGGAAGTCAGAAGCAAAACAATGCTAGACATTAGTGTTGTTATAGTCCAAGATTGCGCATTGTTGATTTGAATGAAAACGGAGACATAATGGCCCTATAGAATGATGCCATTATGCTTCCTATCAAGTGCCATTTTGGTTCCTGAATAGCAGCAAGAAGAGAAGAATTTAATGCTAATTAGGAAATGTTAAATGTTAAATGTATAGTAGTTTTGGATGTTATTTCATGTTAATTTAATCCTAATTCAGTGCTTAAATGTTCAATTTATGTGTTATTATGTTTAATTTGTAGGATGGAGCTCAAATATGGAGATTGGAGCAAAAACTAGAAGAAAGTGTCTCATTCTGTCCCTCAACGGAACCCTGTTAGACCACCGTTGAAGGATGAACAGCCCACCGTTAAGGGAGACAGAATTCAACCATCAACGGCACCCTGTAACCCGCCGTTACGCATCAATACAGCTCGTCGTTGAAGGAGCAGTGAACAATATACAGCCCAAATCTCCAACATTACAGCTTAGGCATGTCTCCAATTAATGTCCTTGTCTTCTAGCACATATTGGAGGCTTCTTCAGTTGTAAACAAACAAATTAACACAATTAACGTAGAAAGGAAGAGGGAGATCAAATTAGTCATAGGATAGAGAGAATTCTTCTTCTCTCATCATAGTTTTTCATAGCTCTTAGCTTCAAACACTTTGATCTTCAATTTTGTCTTTTTGTTTCTGGATTTTTGAACATTTGAGCTTGGTTTATAAACATAGTTCTGAGTTTATAACTCACATTCAGGGGGTTGCTAACTCAAATTACTCATTTTTATGCTCTTATTTTCATATTAATTAAATTATTTGTTCTTAAGCTTATAACCTTGTATGTTCTTTGATTTTTCTGCAAGTTTGATTCAAATCAAAGGTTGTACTGCAATCTAGATCAAATTAGGAGTTGCAAGACATGTCCAAAATTTCTACAATCCTATTTTGTACACTCTAAACTCATTATTTCAGCTTGTATTTGTAGATCTATCAAGATATGTTACGTAAGTTGTATATTTTGTATGTCTTGATCAATATATGTGGCTAAATCATTTTATTTGCTAAGGATTGATGTTTGTATGATTTAAGAGAGCTTAAAGGCATGTTAAAGGTTCTGTATTTTGTTTATTAAAGGATTAAA
>JAOXYD010087286.1:0-12124 GCA_028565735.1 Pinacopodium congolense
GAATTTCTTCAAATATATGATAGACATACGTTGAATCCTAAATACAAAACATGAGAATGGGGTTAGAATGGCATCTCGTTATTGTATGGATGAAAGCAATCCGTTAACAAAAACAAGTTATGAACAAAAATACTTAGAAAAATGTAAGGGCTTCCTCTCTCACGCTTTTTATGCCCCTTATATATGTCTTGGAGGGATGTTAGGTTTTTGGAGATGATGTGGGAGAAATTTCATCCAAATTTCCCCTATGAATTATAAAAATAAAATAAATTTATAATTTTCATTTTTATCCCATAATTTGACAACTTCTACCCCTTTCTCCTTTTAAGCTCTAACGCCTTCTATATAGCTCCAATTGCCATGAAATTTGGTATGTAGGCTCCTGACATGACGTTCTTGCTCTCTTCAAAATTTTAAAGTAATGTGAGCTCTAAAAGTACACCTAATACATCACCGAAGTCACCTATATGAAAACTAATACTCAGCTAAGCTTGTCTTGTTCTCTTCTTTGTCCACTCTTCATGGCTTGTTATATGGCCTTGCAATTTGGTGTGGAACTTCATAACATGGTGCTCTATGTCCCAAAAATGGCTCCACACCTCTTTTGGTTCGAATTTTGCTCCAATATTTGCTTAAAATTTGGCCCTTTCAACTTATATTTGTACCTTAAGGTCAAATATACATGTAAATGTAAAAAGGAATACAAATTAAGTAGTTAAACAACAAAATAGGGATGAAATGACATTGAAACACATATAGAAATACTATAAAATATATCCCTCTTAATTTGACATTAAATTTAAGACCAGGACCTTAGAATAGATGTTGAAAAGGCTTGTGGAGTACACTTTTTCCTTCCTGCATATATAAATATGTTATAACATGCTTACATGCCTTGACGTATATGTTGTGTGTCACCTATCTGGAGGGATGATTAGTTTGCAATGGCTATATGAAATTGCAGTTTATGATACCCCTTCTACTAGAAATGCATTGGTTGTATTTTTGTATTGATTTTGATGAAAATTATATTGTGCTTTTTGATTAGATGAATGTTGTTGGAAAGAGAACAATCAATTATGTAGAGAGGTGGTGAGTACATTTGTCATATGTTCGTCTGATGTATAAGATGTTAGAAAATGAATTGATGGTGTTCAATGGGTACTAAATATCATCGTGTTGTTGTAGGTGAAAGTCATGTCATTCATATTGACAAGCATTGGTTTGACTTTAGCTGAAAAACATCCAAAGGATAATTGGCCCATATTATACGCGAATGACTTCCCCATGCAGGAGAACAAGTGTATGTAATTTACACTATTGCATGTGTACATTGTAAGTATTGCATTATTGCACTCATCACTAACCTCTTTTTATTGTATGTTGTTTGTTTGGTAGCAACGACTATGGTAATTATTTATCTGGATTTTTTGCATGGAAAGTAGGAGCCTAATTCAAGCAATATGGTATCTGTCCTTGATAAAGTGTGAGCAATTGTGCCTCTTGCAATGAACAACTAATACCCTCCATTTCATTGTATAGAACACACATCTAATGGTCATACAAAATACTTGTGTGACCATGTACTAGGGATTAAGTTCAATAAGGTGAGGAACCTATGTGAAGAGATCCCCCTTCCAAAAGAACAGGAAGATAAAGAAGACTTCGGTGAACTTGTTATAGTGAATGGTACTAACATATCTTTTAATAGTTGGTGAGCTTGTTGTAAGCTACCAAATAATAAAATACCTAACTAACCTAACTAGCTAGGGCAAGTCAGGGTCGATCCCATAGAGAGCTAGAGTGTCTTGCTATCTCTAATGTTGCCAAAAAGAAAACAAAACCTTTAAGTAATTGACGAAACAGAGACAAACAAAGAAGAAACAAATAAGAAAGACGAAAGCTGGGTGGAAGATATATCAGGAATTATAGACTTATAATCGATCCTCAAAATAGATAACATGCGATTGGTATAAGATGCTAGCTTATAGGTTTAAATAAGCTCTCAAACCTTTAGTTCCGCCATTTTTAGATAGGTCCTATACAATAGAAAACCTTTCCCTAATCACGAGGCAACCTAGAATAAGCTATCTAGAGTTTACGACGCAATAACATTAACAACTAGAGAACCACAAGCCTAAGGCACAATCTCACAAGCTCAGATTGTCTAACATAGAGAATTAGAATTCTAGGCTAAGTTATTAAGTTCACTAACAAATTCAATTAACCTACTGTTACCTATGAAAATCACTAGAACTATTGCCTATCAAAAGTTCATTCCTAACAATAGAATTAGAAATTAAACATAAGATGGCCAATCTTAAGAATTAATCTTTAATTCATGCAATTTATATGGAATTCCAATTCAACCTTTACCTAAATCACAATATTTCATCAATTCTTAATCAATTCTCACAATTATTAAGCTAAAATTCGATTTATATCCTGCAACCCAAAATTAAACTAGCTAAACATAATTAAATTAAGAAAAACAAAAATTAAATAAACACTAAACATAATTAATTAAAAGAAAAAAAAACTTGAAAAATTAAGAACAATAAAGGAGAAACACAAATTGATTTTTAAATTAATGCAAATGCATATTAATAAAACAATTATTTAATTAACTAAAACTTAATTAATCAAAACTTAAACTAACTTTCTAAATAAAAATTTCATATTTAAAATTAAAAAAATTCTAAATTTTAAATGAATTAAAAATTAAGAACATGCCTAGAAACTAATTACTAAACATAGATCAATCAAATACTAAATAGATAATTGAAAATATATGAAATAAAACTTTAAACAACTTCATAAATAATTAAAAATAAATATAGAATTATAATTCATATTTGAAACTAAACAATGTATTAAAGCATGGATCAGAAAATTAAAACACAAAGCTAATAAAAAAACAAAGCAAATCAGGAATTAAAAAAATAAAAGTCAAATAATGCAAATGAATG
This sequence comes from Pinacopodium congolense, assembly GCA_028565735.1. Lineage (NCBI taxonomy): Eukaryota > Viridiplantae > Streptophyta > Magnoliopsida > Malpighiales > Erythroxylaceae > Pinacopodium > Pinacopodium congolense. The sequence continues at coordinate 2,970 of JAOXYD010087286.1, forward strand.
AACAAAGACTTCGGACAGCAGACGAAAAATGCAGCAACTGGTGTAGCATCTGTATATGCAAGCACTCCAAGCCTTATTGCTTGCACACCACTCGTCCCCAGTCCGAGACTCTCGGACCAGCTGCACACATCCTGGGAGCAAGCTGCTAGGTGGTGTAGGCGTGAGTAGCAGCTTCTTTGGTGCAGCGTTTGGTCCACCCCAAAGCACAAGCCGCCCAAGCCTCTTGCAAGCCACACCTCCCAGCCGCACACCAAGCACTCCCACTTATCTCTCCTCTCACCTGCCACTGAACAGTAGCAAAATTCTCCTGTCAAGACAGCTGCTTCTCCCCTTCAGCCGCTTATCCCCTTGTCTCCTAAGATTGCGCACATAATTCAAAATTAATTCAATAGCCCTTCCTTTATATTGTCCGAATTCCCCAATTAATTCAGCAACTGGTCTTGTGTTTTTCGCTTGTCCCTATAGCCTGTGCTCACTGTTTCATCTTTTTTTTCCTTGTGCTTACCGTTTTGATTATTGCAAACGGTGAGCTCAAAATGTAGCAACTGATTTTTTTTCTCTTTTTCCTTTTCTTTTTTTTAAATTAATACAAAATTTGGCTTTTTTTTCAAATTGCTTTAAATTATTAATGCTTTAACTCAAAATTTGTGCTAAGGAAATAATCCTATCATTAAACACAATATAACATAAATTAAATATTTAAACAATAAAATAAGATTGAAATAACATTAAAAAGCATATGAAAATTTAATAAAATTCGATCTTATCAAATACCCCCACACTTTAACTATTGTTGTCTTCAAGCAATTTAAACTCAACTAAGAAATTCTATCAATTCATTTTCAAAGAAAATTAAGTGTATGAAATCATTCAAATTTTAGCAAACTCAAATATCAAGCTACTACATATATCATAATTTTTTTCATCAGTACACATAAAAAAAATGAAATGAAGACATAATAGATCAAAAGCAAGCATAAAATTAAGATGGACTTTCCTCACGACGTTCATTGAAATCACTCAAGTATGTAAGGGTTGATGTTTCACTCATAACTCCGTCTAAGAGACTATACTACCATAGGCTTGCAGATTCATTAATTCTCTACCATATAGATTACATGCCATCATAGATCAAAAAGGGTTTTTACTTAGTTATAACGGAGTTTGGGTTAAGGTGTGGCAATAAGGTCAAAGAGGTTATTCACAAGTATTCAAAAAGTACTAAGTAAAATGGATAACTTAATATTAATTCTGAGATAAGAAAATGAATATAACAGACTACAACTACTCATCACTAACCACTGCTACTATGTTTGAGTCTTCTTTCTTTTTTTTTCTTACTTTTCTTTCTTCTTCTTCTTGTTTTCTTTTTTTACTTGAATAACACTAAAAACAAGATAAAACAATAATAGAACATATCAACAAATACACTAGTAGAAGTATCTCTCAAAATAGAGAATATAACAAAAATCCCTAAATCATAAACATCAACAGCTTACATAGTACTTCATTTAACTTGTGAAAGGGTTTTTAGGTTTCAATTGAAGGTGATTAATACTAAAACAAATATGGTTAAAGGGCTCAAAGGGGTTTACAAGGGGAAAATGACATGGTGGGTCATTTAAGCTAACAGGTTCAAAACAAAGAAGGCCTTAAATCATTTCCATAAAGCATGCATCTCGCAGTTTCAAATCGGTTCTATGAAATTTCTGAAGATAATCTTCCTAAGAGAGCATAACACACAACAAAGAAGATAAAATGATTATGAAATGCAATCATATAGGCTCAAAACCTTACATGTGCTTATGCGAAAATCCATCAAAATTCCATACATTGCCTCATAACGCAAGTGTCAATTGTTTGACTGTGTTTATGCAATCAACTACTTCAATTATTCCACATGATTCACCTTCTACACAAGCTACCTAACAAAAATTAAAACATACAACTCAATCTCAGTCATACTACTATGACCAAATAATGTGGTTGAACATTCATCACAATAGTTCAAGTACACAAATGCACTATTTTTTAAAAAATTTTCAATTCAAATTGGCCCCACCCCCACACTTATAATGGATATTATCCTCAATGTCCAAAGACAATAAAAACATAGAAAAGGGGATGAGAATAGGACTCCCGTGGATTAAGTAGGGCCCATCGACTTGACTATAGCTTCATTTATGCCTTCCTAGAAACAATACAAATAAAGAACAAATAAAGCACTCAAATGAAAACAATAAAAAACTTAAATAGAAAAGAACTAAATTGAGAAGATATGGTTAGGTGCCTCCTAACGAGCACTTAGTTTAGGACATAAGCTTGACCATTGTTTGTTTGTACCTTAGCCTACATCAAAAGGAATTGTGAATGCCATATGTGAATGGCACGAATGAGTGACGGATCCAACTTCATCCACCTTTGAATTCGACTCGCAATCAGCTTGATGTCGCTTATCCTCAAAGATGTTAAATTTGATTACTTGTCCAATGCTCTCCATTGTCAACTCCTCCTTATCGACATCGATCTCTGCACAGGATGTATTAAAAAATGGCCTTCCCAATAGAAAGGGAGACTCTACATCCAGTATATCGATAACATAGAAATCTATAAGGAACACAAGATCTTGAAGCTACAGCAAGACATCCTAAAAAACCCCATTAGGATAAATATTAGATCCATCAGCCAAATGAAGGATAACATGAGTAACTTTTAAAAAACCTAACTTAAGAGTTGTAAAACTAGATAATGGCATAATATTCACTGAAGCTCCTAAGTCTAATGTACATTTGTCAAATCTCATGTAAGGAACAGTGAATGTACCTAGATCCTTGCAGTTAGGGGGTAGCTACTGCTTTAGAACTGCTGACACGTTTCCCTTATGCTAACCTTTTCATCTCCTTTTAGTTTTCCCTTATTGGTACACAACTCCTTAAGAAACTTCGCATATCGTAGAATTTTCTTGATGGCTTATAAAAGAGGGATATTCGTTTTTACCTTTCGAAAGATCTCCAATATCTCTTTCTCCTTCTCTTGTTGTTGGGTTTTAGATAACTTAAAAGGAAATGGAATAGAAAGCATCTTAGGAACAACAAGTTGTGAGGAATCTACCTTTGGAGGGTTATCCTCCTCTTTTTTTACTGGCTCAATTTCCTCTTCTTCATCTTGCTTCTCCTTCCGTTGTATTGACCATTCTACTACCTTGCCACTTCTTATTGTAATGGCACAAACATCCTCCCAAGGATTTCTCTCAGGCAAGCTAGGGAGCCGTGATGAGCCGTGATGAACTCTGAACTTGAATCTTACCTATTACATTAGCTAGCTGACTCACCTAATTTTCCAGATTCTTCAGACTACTCCTCACTTCTTGTTAGAATTGAAGAGTGTTGGTAGCTAAGCTATTAACAATTTTTTCCAAAAACATACCTCCAGATGGTTGTGATGGTAGTGGAGGAGGAGGCCTTGGTTGAAACTGTGGTGGTCTTTGCTGGAATCTAGGTGGCGGCTGGTATCCTGTTTACTGATGCTGTTGATAGATAGGTGGGCGGACATTGGAATTGGTTCCTTTTTTTTCGGTGCCATACCTAAGATTAGGATGATCCTTGCACCCCGAATTGTAGGTTGGAGAAAAAGGATCATACCTCTGCTATTTGTCCTTGGAAAGCTCCAACTGCGTTGACATGCTGTTCAACCTGTAAAGTAGGGCAATCATAAGAAAAATGATCAGCTAAAGCACAAATATCACATACCTTAGTGGGTCCCTTATCCATCATTGCTTGTTGAATCAAAGATGTTAAGTTTTCCACTTATTACTCCAACTTAGAAATAGAGACTTCCTTTACTTTCTTTTTCAAAGATGAGGAACTCCTGCACCCCAATACTGGGACTTTACTTCCATTATTAGTATCAAGCTTTTAGCATACTCTAGCGTCTTCTCTATCAAGGCTCCACCACTTGCAGTAACTATCATATTTCTGTCTAAAGGAAGCAAACCTTTATAGAAATATTGAATTAAAAACTGGTCAGTTATATGATGATTTGGATAGCTATAACGAGGCTTCTTGAAACATTCCCAACTCTCGTACAAAGACTCCAATATATCTTCCCGAATCCTACAGATCTCCTTCTTAATGTTAGTGGCCCTTGAGGTAGGGAAGTACTTCTCTAAAAATTTCTGTTAATTTACACCCATGTGTTGACTGAGCCGATGGGAAAATCATACAACTACTATTTAGCTGTGTCTGGGAAGGCAAAGGGAAATGCCTTAAGCTTTAGTTGCTCCACTGAGACTCCCATTAGCTTCATAACTGAGCAGGCTGGGGTCTGTGATGTATCTTGATCCCAAAGAGCTGTTGTCTCTCAATCCTGAAAAAGTAGGTACAGCATAAATTAATCCAGGTCTAATCTCAACTTTCTACTCATCACCATGATAATTAATACAAAGTAAGTTGGGATTGAAAGTAGGAGTTGCAAGCTCCTTTAATGTCCTTTGATTTTGTTCCATGATCTGTTTTGTTTCTTCCTCTTTTGTTAACTCTTCTGAATTCAATTCAACCTTTTCTTCAAATAATGTTGAACTATGGCTCTCAGGAAGTTGTGTAGGGCTTACTCGCTCTCCCTGATGAGATCTAGTGCGTCCCATAATAGGAGAAAAAAAGAAAGGGTTAGGGGTAGAAAGTAATGAACCCATGTTTTCCTTAACAAATTTCTGCAAACGAATATGTTTAGAAGAACTATATGGCATGCAAAACTAATGGAAGAATGATAAAGATCAACAAAAACAAAAATAAAAACAACAAGAAAAAAACAATTAACAAGCACCAACTCCTCGGAAATGATGCCAAAAATTTGATGAACCTGTCTTAAGCTATAAAAAAATAAATTCCTAACTACCTAAACTATGGAGTATTCTGAGCTAAGGTCGAACCACAGAGAGTCGGGATGCCAATGCTATTTCAATTGTTGCAAAAATAAAATATATAAAGAGATGAAAGCAAGATAAACTAAGATGTAACAGACACAAACAAAGAGTCAAACACAAAGCAAATTTAGACAAGACTAATAACAATAGCAAAGAAGTGGGTTGGAGATATCTATAGGATTTTAGGATGATCATTTATCTTTGAATCTAAATAAGAGGTACTCTAGTCATGGTGCTAGCCTGTAGGCTCAAATAACCTCTCAAGTCTTCAGTTCCTCTAAATTAGACAAATATAACAAGCTGTAGAAATGCCCATATCCCCATCGATAACCTCGAAGAAGCTCTCGAGATTTAATAGTGAAGATGTTTTAGGTATTAAGGAACGACTAGCTTAGGCCACCTACTCCCAAACTCGAAAGGTGTAACCTAAAGGTATGGGACCCTAGATTAATTGATTAAGTATCTTAAAAAATTCAACTAACCTATTACTAATTTCAGGAATTGCTATGTACTATTACGTATCACACTCAACCCTATCTTTTAAATTAAGAAATTACCTAAAGGGTGATCAATCCTAGAGATAACTCCTAATTTATGACATGTAACCTAAGTCCCAAACTAACCTAGACAACACATGCATCTAATTAAGCATACTTCAACTCCATTCTCACAAATTTCATCCCTTCATCCTTCTAATATCTCTAAACCCCTAAGAGAACTAGCCACAAATATTCAAACTACTTAAAACAAAATTTGAATGAACATAAATCATACTTAATTAATTAAAACAAATGCTAGAAAATTAACACTAAAGAAAGAAGTCAACATTCAATACTTTATCTAATGGAAACTTAAATTACTTCAAATAATAAGCAGTTATCTAGAAATTAATTAACTAAATTTTAATTTAGTAATTTAAATAAAAATTCCAGATTATAAGAATTAAACAAAAATTGAAAATTTAATGAATTAAAGCTTAAAAACATGCATAGAAACTAACTAATAAACCTAGATGAATCAAACATTCTATGGATAATTGAAATTATATGAAACAAAACTTTAAACAAATTAATACTTGATCAAAATATATCTGAAATATTATCATTCAATGTTTGAGTTTGAAAATAAAATAAAATTATAAATTATAAATGAAACAATAATCAAACGTTAAGCAAAACAAGAGATTCAGCTATGAAAAGTAAAACAATGGTTGGAAGTCTCCATCCGTTTGTTCTTCGACAATTCATAAACTAGGAGAGGAAAGTCTTTATGTCGTTACTCTCCACTTAAACCAAGCTTTTTGCTTCTCTTGAAATCACTCTTAATTATTCAAATCCAGAAAAAAAACCACCTACCTCTTTATTTGATGATGATCTACACCTTTTCTAGCCAAGCTTCCAAATCTCCCCTTTTGTTTTGTTGTTTTGTTCTCTTCTTATGTAGCTGTCAATTACCACTTAAGCTAAAACTTTCCCCTAGGGCTTTGTGCTTTCATTCCAAAATAAACTCACACCCTCTCCCACTTAAACTTTGTTGTTTTGTTTTCTTAAAAGGGGTGAGACATGATGACAAGCTCCTACCGTTTTGTCTTCGAATGTGTTGTGTTTTGGAGCCCCCCAGAGATGTTGCAGCAGCTGCATTTCAAGTTTAAATCAGTTGCCGTATAATGTACATGGAGAGCTATATTTTCAATGAAGAGAAAGGCTAAAGTGTGCTACCGTTTAATGTTTCATTTCCAAGTCTTTTGACTTCATTTTGGACAGCTCTTCTAGTTCCTCATAGTTATCATTTGGACAATCTTCATATGCTCCAATTTACTTTAAATTCTTCATTTTTTTTCTAAAATTTGTATTCCATCATTAAATCTAAATCTAAAATTAATGAGAACACAAAATGAGAAATTAACACAAAAATTAGGAATGAATTCAAATAAAATAACATGCAAAAATATAATAAAATCCATTCCTATTAAGAAGATACGGATAAGGATATCAATATCTATTTGAAGTATTTGACTAAATTGCCTAAATTCATTGCTCATAATCCATCCAATGCTCAAATTCTTAGACAAGAATTCTTTCTCTTGCATAAATTCATATGTTATGCTATCTTTTCAAAAACTCAAAGCAATAAATGTTCATCTAGAGAGTTGTTTTTATTGTGGTGCATCGATGATAAGGTTAAACCTCTTATGTTCTTCTATTTTTCTCAATATTTAATGCATTATATGACCACAAAGGGTACTTACCTAGGCATGGGGCATCTTGCAATAACTTTAGCACAATATTATAACATTGATAATACTGGTTTAGGCCCTATTGCTTGCGAGTAATTTGATACTCCCTACTTGAGATGTTTGGAGATATTGTGACATAATAACATGGATCTCTGAGATTCTTATATTTATACTGTAGTGTAGTTAAATGAAAATTTACATAAGGAGCTTCAAGTTTTAGACCTCCTCTCGACTCTGATGATAATTCAAGTGAAGAATCCGAGGAAGCAGGTTAGGAAAAAGGTGTACACTCTTATAGAAGATAACATAAAAAAGATTGAAGAACAACAAAATCAAATGAATGATGAAATGAAAATTATAGATCGCCACCAATGCTTCCTAAAAAAGAAGCTCTATAAAGCTTGGGAGATCTAATGGCTTCATATTCCATCCCCAATACCATCACCACCACCCTCTCCATAAGATTTCTAAACCTCTCTTTAGTTGTTGTTTGATTATGTTCTTGTTTATTTTTTTTGGTTTTTTTAAATTATGGATGGCTTTGTTTATGGATTTTGGTTATCATTTCATACATTGAGGACAATGTATCTTTTAAGTGTGGGAGGTAGCTAGTCGTTTGTGGAATTTTATGTTTGTGTTTGCATTCTTACATTTCATTTAGGTTGCATTTTAGGTTGTTAGTTTTAGGAGCATCATTTCACTTGCATTTGAATCTTTGTGATGAATGTGTTTCCATAAGATTCTATCATAGTAGTCAGAATGGATTGAGATGCATGCTGGAAGTTGAATTAGGCCACTTGAATTGAAGGTGAATCATGTTGATTGACTAAAGTAGGTGATTGCATAAGCTTACTTAGAAATTGATGCTTTAGTGATTAAGTGATGTATAGAAGCATGATGGATTTTCAACCACTCCTATGTAGGGATTGAGCCTATATTACTCCATCTAAAGTCATTTCATTTCCATGTGTGTGTGATTCTCCCATAGGTACTTACCTCTAGAATTTGATCTGAGTTGATTTTAATCGACTTGATGCATGCTAGATGGAAAGGATTAAGGCCTTATACTTTTAGCCCTTGACTTAAATGACCGGCCTATATTATCTCTTGTAAACCCCTTTTGAGCCTTTGACCATTTTGTTGATGAAGAAAACACCTTATTTTGAAACCTTCAAACCTCTTAGCCTTACTTACTCAAAATTTTAATAAAATTCTAATGGAAAATTAGTTTGTAACTTTTAAGTTCCTTTTTTTAGATGAGCTGAGCAATACTTCTACTCATATAGTGCATTGCATGTTTTTGTTTCTTTTGTTTGATTCTTTTTCTGATAAAGAAAAAAATCAAAAAAGAAAATAAAGAATCAAGTGCAGTAGCAACAATAAGTACTGAGTAGTTAGTTATATTCGTCAGCATATCTCATAATCTTATTTTGTCATCTCTCTGTACACTTAGTGCTTTGTGAATGCTTGTGAAGAACCCCTCAAGTCCTTCTTGACCCCCTTAACCCTAGCCCAATTACAACCTTAAACAAATTCATTTTTATCTATTTTAGCATATAATCAACGTGAAAGAGATTTTGTGCATTCGTAAGCCTATGGTAGCGGGATTTCCTATAGCGAGTTTTGAGTAAAACACTATCCCTTATACACTTGAGTGAAATGATTGAATCCCATCAGGAAAATCCATTTTGAGTTTATTCTTACCTTTGAATGATAGTATCATAAGTTCAATTTGTTTATATGCAATGATGAAAGCTAGTTACGAATGTGTGTAGTAGCTTGATATTTGATTGGCCGAAGTTTAAAATATTGTTTGATATTAATCTCTTTCAAGAAAAATTGATAGGATTTTGTGGTTGTGTTTGATTTTATATGAGGATAAGCAGAGATTTAAGTATGGGGAAGTTGATAAGTGTGCTTTTGGGGTTCTTCTCTTCCCTTACCTCCTTTTATATTTGTGCATTGTGTTTGTTTTAATTATTGATTGAATTTGCTTAA
>JAOXYD010087306.1:0-12123 GCA_028565735.1 Pinacopodium congolense
GTTATAATTTTAGTTCTTGATTTTTAACTTATTTTTTAGTTAAGTCTTCTAACTTTAAAATTTTCTATTTAAGTCTTATAACTTTACATATGATACCAATCCAGTACTTCTATTAACCATTGTTAACGAAGATGTGATGTTGCAAATAAAAAAGGTGCACGTAAGCAATTAAAAATATCATACAATCAGGATATAATACAATGTAGTATTAATTTAATAAAACTACATTATTTTATATTAGGAAAAATGGACATTCCCTAACTCTGATTTTACTTCAATTGTTCTTAATTTGTCGTTTTCCTTTGTTTTTGCAATTCTGAGTCTCTACTTCCTTTTGATCTTTTCTGCTGTTTACTTTGCTTCTACATTTTAATGGCTTCTTCTTACCACTACCATCTTGGCGCAATCTTCTCATCACTGTCTTCTTGCTGCCATACATGCACTTTCTGACCTGTGTCCTTCCTCTTCTTCTTTGCTTTTGCTTTTTCTAAGCTTGGTTAAGTAAGAATGATAATTACATCCTTATTACATCCTTGTTTTCAAAAATTAAAATATCCAATAAGTCAAAGCCAATGCTTTTGGATCTATTTCAAGTTGAAACGAACTTAGTGAATGATAAACATGGCATTAAATAAGAGACTTTTGTAAGAGTAACTAATATTAATTTACCTTCAATTAGTGACACAATAGATAAAATCAACTATTAAATGTTTGTGAAAGTTATATAACTATTATAAGGGTTAAGTATGTTATTATTGATTGTCTTTGGAAGATATATGGAAGATTGAATAATAACACATATGTGTTTTAAATGGTCTAGAATAAGAGAACTTCAACTTCTTACTTAGTAAGTAATTTGCTCAAAGATGTTAAACAAGTTGCTTTTATATCACTGATGGACATGAAGACTATAATAAAAAAATTAGTTTATCATTAATATTCATTTTTCAAAGAACATTAATGATAAATAAGAGGGTAATACTAAAGCAGAATATGCATCTTTATGGGATTACAGGGGAAAAAAACAAAATTTCCAATCCAAGGATAACATTTGTGAATGAGTTTGAGACACAACCTTTTTACCAAAATAAAGCCTTTATTTGATAAATCATACATTGCATTCTCACACTACAAGAAAGTTATGCTTAATGGTTAGAGGAAAGTGATCAGTTTAGAGGATGAATTCCATAAAAGGGGAGTGAAAGGTGACTTGTGATAGCAATTAATAGAGATGGGAACAACCGGATATTTTCAGCTGCAAAGGTAATGGTGCATACTGAATTAATTAATACATGGCTATGGTTCCTCAAGCTAATAAGGGATTATTTGGGACCTGAAAGAGGTGAAGGGCGGATATTAATAACATATAGATAGAAGGTATGAAAAATAATTTATTATGATTAATATATATATTTAAATGTACTTATTATTATTACAAATAAATTATAATATATTTCATTTATGACAAGGTTTAATTAAAGTTGTGAGTGATATTTTACCTAAGTAAAACATAGATAGTATGACAGATATATCTTTGCAAAGTGGACAAGGTATCATAGAGGTTTGCAATTGTAGAGGCTATTTTGAGTAATATAGCATCCCACTCTCATAGGACACCTACCTGACATTCTAATGAATATCTCCTATGTGACCTCCTCTCTCGAATGGTTTCTCCAAAGGACTTTAACCATGTGAATCTCTTAGTTCCTCAACTGTTTGATCTGATGTCCCATAATTTTAAATGGTTCCTCAATATAACTCAAATTACTAGAGATTTCAATCTCCAGTATTGGTAGCACATGTATGGGATCTGATTAGTATCGGCTGAGCATGCTCACATGGAATATGTTATGGATCTGAGCCATCTGAGTTGGTAGTGCCAATCGGTATGCTAATAGCCCGATCCTCTCTATGATCTCATATGGACCAATATATCTCGGGTTCAACTTACTCTTTTTACCGAGCCTTAACACTTCTCGCCAAGGTGATATTCTAAGGAACACTTTATCACCCACTTGATATTCTATATTTCTTCTGTGATGATCTGCATGACTTATGCTTATGTGTGGATAGAGTGAGCACATCGATGATGGCCACTCACTGAGTTTTTCTCTGAAATCGCACCCCACTCAACATTTCAGGTCGGAGGGAGCTCAACTCCTAAATTAAGACAGCATAGAGAGAGTAAGAGCTGTGTACTTACAGACTTATCATGGCTCAGAGGTTGGTCAGTTGAAGTCTCGAAGAGTCTAAATAACATGTTTTTATTTTATTTGTTGCTTATTTACAGTTTATGATGATGTATACTTGGAATTTGTTTTAATGAAATATAAGTTTTGGTGTCTATGTTCCTTTTGATTATGTTGCATGATGCCTATTGTAATTGTTCTGCACTGTTATCTGATTCAGCTGTCTATAGTCTATACACAGCCTCAGTGTCCCATCTTTCTTCTTCATAAATAAAATTGGTGCACCTTAAGGAGGCACACTCTGTCTGATAAAGCCCTTATCTAGCAACTCATGCCTATTTTAACTCTACACAAGGTTTCAAAGGAATAGGGATACTTGTAACAACTAGATATATAGGATTATATATTAGGAATAAGTTAATAAAGAGCTTAGAAGATATTTTCTTTTATAAAGTGGTCTAGAATAGAGTACGTGGCTTTGAACTTTTCCAACACGGAGATAGGCATAAGATTATGTAGAGCTTGGGATTTGTCAAGTATTCCATAGTGTCATCTTTGTCCATTTATTTCATTTATGACATGGTTATGCTTATGTAAAACTTATTATTTCTTAGGTCTTCCAGACTGTCATGCCATAATAGTCATTATATTTTGCGTAAAAAATCTAAAGATTACTTGATATATTGGTCAAAACAATCTAAGAACTCAATGACTTGCATAGAAATGATGCAACTTATATAAGGAAGAAAATTTTGGTTAAAGAGTGATACAAAACAAATTTTCCCACCTCCTATTAAGAAGATACCTACTAGGCTAAAAACGAAAAGGGCTAAAGAAGAGGGAGAAGTGGTACCTTCATTTGGCATAACATTAAGGAAGGGTATGATAATGAAATGTCAACTGTGTAAAAATTAAGGTCACAATAGAGTTAGATGTTCTTTAAAGGAAAAGTTTCACAAATTTGCTCTTGGGGAAACTTTAACATAAAGGAGAAAGAAAAGATTAAGGTTCTTGTAGGCCATCAAGCTTATGTCGATAAAGAGACTAAAATATCCATTTGAAATATAATTTTTTGACCATATTAATTATTAGTCATTGTATACTTACTTTTTTGTTTGTTGACTTATATATTGTCCATTTTTATATTTATAGGAAGGACTTACCAAAGTTGTTACTATTAAATTGAAGAAAGGAAGTGCAAAGGCTCTTAGAAAAGAAGTTTAAAGAAGGCAGTTAAAGATATGTCATCTTTTCCCATTTCTCCTAAAAGAGTGTTAATAAGAACTTTATATAAGCAACATAAGCTTCCTTTAAAGAAGTGTTGAAACTAAATCAATTTCAAGAAGAAAAAAAAAAGGAACATCATTAGCCCTTTAAAATTGTAGTAGAAAAGAGTGGCTAAACAAAAACATATCAAAATGAAAACAAACAAGCATAAATATCATGCAATTTACACTTAACATTATAGAGTTAATGGGGACTCTTGAAAGAAGTTATATGTTTTGAAAACGTTATTGTAGGCCCTAAAGACACGTAAGATAGGATGAATTGAGCAAATAAAATTTTCTTACTAAATTAATTAAGCTAGCCACTTAAACCAATTCAAACTAAATGCAATCACTAAACCAATATTCAACCTAATGTGATATGTAAATATGGATGCCAAAGAAATAGCAATGAAGGAAAATATCAACCAACACAAAAAGTAATAAGTAAAGAGATAAGGATGGAGAAAGATACTAAGGTTTATAGATATTTACCTAACTCAAAGATAGACAATGTCTTTTCTCCATCTACTTGTTAGAAGTTTTCACTAACAAATCAAAAACAATTATAATTTTCTTTTAGGATGAAAAGTAAACCTTACAAGAATCAATCTTCTCATAGGGTGAAGAGTAAACCTTACATGACACAATCTTCTTATTGAAGGTGAAGAGTAACCTTTAGAAAAATCTTTATATGGTAAAGAGGAGCCTTTATAAAATTAACCAACCAAATAGTTCAAAAAATGCCCTTACAAGTTACCAAATACACCTGGAGAGCTGTTTTAGTTAAAGCTCATTTAAACTAAAAACCTTAACATTTTCATAAATGATATGAATGATTATTGACACTTTTGAAAACTTAAAAAAACTTAATATGAAAAATTTGATGCACTAAAAATATGTATGAATGATAAATGATAATCTGAAAAATGAAATATATCATATTTGGACAAATTTGAGAAATAAACTTGTAAATGCTTCCAAACACCAAAATAAGCCTCTAAAAATTCACTTTTATTACTAGTAAGACCTTTGAGGACTTAAATAAACATAATATAGAAATTTGGAAGTAATAAATTCAAATTTAATAACTCTAATATATCAATGAATGATAAAGTATGTAAATCTGGATAATTTTGAACAAATTGTGAATTTAGAGCTTAAACTAAAAATATAAGTGGTTAAAAAACAAACCAAAAACTCCATGACACTCTTGACACCTTAAAAAACTAAACACAATAAATTGGCACACCCAAAAATTGATTAAGATGGCCAAAACTAAGATTAACACAAGAATAGAATAACCAAAGACAGTTTTAGTATTTATGACTTTATAACCTTCAATATAATAATATAATGCATGAAATTTATGAAGTTTTTTAACACTTAAAAAAACTAAAAACAACATATTTAAACACCCAAAAATGGATTAATATTGTCAAAACCGAAGTTCAAATAAAAACAGCAACAATAGTGATAATTTTGATATACGTATAAGTTTGAGCTTGAAATTCACAAAATATCCACCCAAAATTCGAAAATTAGATGAAACAAACTCTAGAACACTTTAAATAATAAAAATAATAATAATTTCACACAACCATAAATAGATTAAGTTAGTGAGAAAAGAGTTTGAAATAAGAATAACAAAAACTAAAAGTGCAGAAATAATTTTTATATACGTCTAGATTTAAGCTTTAATCTAACAAAACAAGCGCCTTAAAATATAAAACTTAGATTAAAAAACTCTTAAACACTTAGGCAAATAGAAAATACCAATTTCTCTCACCTAAAAATGGATTAAAATAGTGAGAAAAGAGTTTGAACCAAGAACAAAAAAAAAAAGGTATCTTTGAGGAGTTTGTAATTTTTAATCTTATAAACTTATTTCTTGAGCTTTTAAGAGTGATGAAATTTTTTTTAAAAGATGTAAATAAGGTTTGGAATGGATTAGAGTTGTTGGGAGACAGAACTAATTGTTTAGGAGACAAAAGACATAAAAATCCATGAACCATAAACTAGCCGTTAGAGACAACTTTGAGTAATCTATATTCTTGAAGAGCAATCAATGTTTTGAGTGCTTAAAATTTTGAAGTAAAAACTCTAATAAACTCTTTAGACCTTAAGTAAAAAGTGTATGATGATTTTTAAGCAATAAAAATAGATTTGAGTACTAAAAAATCAGATTAAATGATGATAATTCAAATTTGTACATATTTGACGTATATTAACAAATGAGTTTAAATTAAATGAATTTCAATTCTAAAATTGCAAACAAATGACCAAAACAATTCTTTAACTATCCAAACATTTTCCTAACATTAATTAAGACTCAAAATAACTTTTAAAGCATAATTTGAGACTATATGAATGTCCATAATATTTTAATGACTTTAAAAATAAGAATTGACCTTGTAATAAAAATTTATGCAACTTTTCAAAATCTTTATATAATATATTATAAATTCAAGCCCTTAGATCAATTTAACATTAAGTAAAACTTACTTACACTTTTGAAACAACTTAACTAAGGCCTTGAAGCTGTCATATCACTTATTCTTCCATTAATTTCAATTTTAACATTTAAGTTCAAGGTTTTCACATTGAATTCATAAAAAAATATACCTATCTTTAAAATCCTTAACATAAACTTAAATCATTAATAAGTAAAAATATTTTATTATTATCAAAACCAATATTGGAACCTCTCTCGGTTCAACAACTATTAATGTAAGCTGGTTATAATGCTATGTATTTTAATATGCTATGACATTTTTATATAAATATGGAAATTGTTTAATCACATATTCTGTAAGAAAAAAACGAGTTCTTTAATCACATATGAATGTGTAATGCTCTTCTTATATGACTATGAAATGAATTTCTAAATTTGGTTTGTGAATTAGAGTTATATTCTATTTTCTACATTTTACTGGTTTTTATTTGTTTTTTTTCTACATTTTGCTGGTTGTCAATTTGGAGTTAAATTTGGTTTGTGAATTTGGAGTTATTACTATTTTATAGATTTTGCTTGTTGTTCTCAGCATCTTTTCGATTATAAAATTTTGAAAGTTCAAGCCTCTTTCTTCTAATTTTTACTCTTTTTTTTATAATGCATCTCTATTAATAGTTTGTGAGGTACTATTGTTGGAAACTTTAACTAGGTAATGAGTTTATAAGAGCATTATTGTCAGTTTATGAAAGAATGATATCATGTTCTTAAAACATTGATATTCTTAACAGCTTTATAAGTATGAAATTTATGTTTGATCTTATTATTAAGTAAGGATAACCATATTTGTAATCCTAAACCTTTCATAATTTTTTCAATTAAATCCTAAACCTTTCACAAATTTCCTAATTAAGTCCTATAGGGACTGCCTTTAATTAATTCGTATAGGTATAAGACTTCAATAGGAAGTTTCAAAGGTATAGCACTCAATTGAGAAAATGATAAAAGGTTTATAACTACAAATATAGTTAACCTTATTAAGTATAATAATTGTAGAATCTCCTTTCTCTCTACTCTATTTTCATTGTATCCACTAAGATTAGATTCTTTTAAATTTAACTCCAATTTTCTAGATATCTATCTAAATTAGATCAATCGAATCAGTCATAGGTTTGCCTTATAGCTTTTATTCCTCTTAAACGTTTCATTATTGTTAATCCAAATCAATTATTTTGAATGCATGATATTGTCAAGGTAGTTAGGAATTTATTATAGTAATGAATGAATTCATAAAGTTTATTGAGTTAGAAGGTTTTATCTACTATTTGAGGGAATTAAAACCCTACAAAAAGGTTAACTTAAATTATTTCTCTGTCATTTAATGAAAATGATCTTTGGTAAACATAGTTGTCAAAAAGTAATGATATATGGCGGTGATACAGTTCATTAATTAGTTACGAGCTAGTGCCCCTACTTAAAGGGGGACTCCATTTCTTATGATTGATTGTAACTTATTTTCGAATTCAATTCGAGTTAAAGGCATCATTAGTCAATATTTGGTCCCCTTAAACCCAAAATTAAAATTTCCAATGCCTTCACTAGTACTTAGCAAAGAAATATAAGAGTAATTGAGAGTTGAATTCATTATAATAACTTCCATAATTGGTATATGATATTTTTCATCAAAATAAAGCATTAAGATAATGTCAATTTCTTCAGTTTAGTTTACTAGTATAGCCTAATTCACATATTACTACTACACATAAAACTATATTAAAATTCATATATCTAGAGGGTTATACATTTCTGCAACTCCAAATTCTCTTACTTGAATGCCACCACTACTAAATTGAGTTGCCTAATTACCTCTCTTTTCTCAATCATCTTTTTTTTAAAAGTTGATTTAACAACATCTTGTTCTCTTTTCTAAGCCTCAGGCAAGCTAAAATAACTAGCCAGAACTCTTTATCACCTTCAATTCTTAGTAGAACAAAGTCAATAACATCTTTCTGTAGTTTGTCAAGGTTTTAAGGATGTTCCTGAATTTGAACCTATAATGGATCCAACCTCAATTTTTCAATCCAATTTTTTAACCTTATATGGCACCTTAGAGAGTGGTAAATTAAGAGCTTAAAAAATTTATAATTTATACATCCTAAGTTTACTAATTCATTCTAAATACGAACACCAACTTAAATAATAATAATAAATTAAATAATTTAAAATAAATGCATAAAAGTAAAGGAATAAGGGAGGATAAGCACAATACAAATTATTTTAGTTCGGAGCTATCCACTTGCTACTACGAGTAGTCCTTAATGAAACTCCTTAAGATTTTTTACTATAATAAAATAAATACATGTTAATGTTACAATCCTTTTTCAAAGCTCAAAGATAACCTCTCACTCTCACTTTTCGAGGCTAATGAATAATCTATCATTTCCTTTTTTAAGGTTAAGGAATAACCTCACAACACGTTCTTATTTTTACAAGGATTAAGAATAACCTCTCAACAAAATTCACTCTTAATCTTTTAACCGCATAAGCAACACTTCTCATACACATATCTCACAATTTATACTAGTTCAAAGCTATCCACTTGCTCCTACGTATAGTCTCTAATGAACCTCATTGTGATTTTTTACTATAATAAAACAAATACAAGTTAATGTTACAATCCTTTTTCAAAGCTCAAAGATAACTTTTCACTCTTACTTTTCGAAGCTAATGAATAACTTATCACTTCCTTTTGTAAGGCTAAGGAATAACCTTACAACACATTCTTCTTTTTACAAGGTTTAAGAATAACCTCTCAACGAAATTCACTCTTAATATTTTAACTTCACAAGATATACTTCTCATATACACATCTCATAAATACCTTCACAAAGTGTCACTCTTTTGACTCACCAAGGTGTCTAAGAGCTTATATAATATTTAAGAATGAATGCACATAAATAAACTCAACACTTATATAAACACTCCCACAACTTCACCATAAACTTATAAACATACTCATAATAGCTCAAAACATTTTAATCTCTTTATATATATGTTTAACAATATTTTTCATATCAAACACAACATATACAATACATATTTGTAATCAAAATCCACCTTCTAGCCATTGGTTAACATTCATATAATGGTATGATACATTAAATGAATTTATTATTACGAAATCCAATTATTGGAGACTTTCCACTTTGATTTCACCAAGGTCAGTTGATTAATGCACAGAACTGGTCATTGGTTGACCGATTGATCAATCATCAATTGACTGATCTTACTTCGATCAATCAACCTTAATTTGATCAACCACTTCCGTTGACAAATTGGTATTTTTGGCCTATTCAAGCCTAATCCGATCCAAACTTTAACCCAAATCAATTATAAACTTAATTAAACATATTCTAACACATACCAATCAATACCAAACATATTGTAACAAATTTTACACAATTACATAAACTTCACACGATCAAACTTATCTAATTTATCAAATTTTCTTATCACATTAATCTAACTAATTTCAATAATCTTAATACATGCAACCATATACTTAATCAATTTTCTAATTTATACAACTTCAATTTACTCAAACTTTAGCCAATTCATACAATTCAAAACTTAATCACATAAGCCATACTAACTTAACTAATTTACCAATTCATTCATCCTTTAATTAATTCACACAAATCATAATGATATATTCATTCATTCATAACTTAACACATGTAATGCCAAACATATATTCATCTATACATCAAGAGGATTTTCACATATGACAGACATAAATAACACCTCTTGATTATGCATCCTATATGTAATACTAAATATAAATGCATATGTATGATTTGAGCCCTTAGACACTATGGTAACATCAAAGAGAGGACTTACAACTTACATACTCAGCCTATTAACACTACTCTTAAACTTGATATTGTTCCATCTTCATCTTCAAGTTCAAATTTAATGTTTCTCCTTTCTTCATCTCTTTCTTCAACCATTTCCATATACTCGTATACTTAAACATAAACTTCAAACTTATCCTTCAACTCTAAGGCTCCATATTTATGTACTTTAAAACACATCTTAACATATCAAACCCAATAACTACATTGGTAGATATGTCTTGTCATTATCAAAACAAATGTGGAACCAACTCTTAATTCAACACAATTAACTAGAAGACTACATAATAATCAATATTTTATTTACATTAGATATATTTTACAACAAATAGACAAGGAACATAATTTTATAAAAGTTGTTACATAATGCCCCTTAATTTTCATTTCTTAGTCACAAATTTGCATTTCATTCTTTATTCATATTAAACCCTAATTTAACAAAGTTAATTCCTAAATTGAATAAATTAATCCCATAATTTATTCTCTTAAAATTTAAAAAATACATAAATAATAATCTTAAAGAATTCAGCAATAAAGGTCATAAACTATATTGTTCTACAAAATCTAATAACAATAAATCTAAATAAATCATCCAATAAATGTTGACCAATGCAATCATATACTAAAAGAAAAGAATCTAAAGTTCATAACTATCCCAAAATGAATAAAATAAATCTTGAGGCATCCCTCAACCAGTTGACCTAACTAATCTGATTAATGTGGCAAAACTTAAAGATTAGAAAGAATTAAACACTACAATCTATCTTCTGAAAAATTAGGTGACAAAGAGTGACTTGTTAACTAAATAAATGTAACTAGAATTTACTCGGCATGCAATACACAATACATATAAAGTCAAATAAAATTCATACATGTAGTTTTCATAGTTAAATCACATCAGCATTTTTCCCAACTAGGTAATCACTGAAACCATATGATGCATCAATTAGAACATAATTCTTTCAAGCAATTCTATCATATCATAGTATAGAACAATTATAGATATTTCTAATAATTTTATTTATCTTTGTTTCACATTTTAATTTAGGGTCCTCCACTCCTATTTGCCTAAGTAATAAGAGGATGCTTGACTCGAATTGTTGACATTCCCCATAGGGTAAACCACCTCCTATTAGCGCTTGTCTCAAGGACAGGTGTACAATGAACATCACACAAGATATTCTTACTCTTAAAATACCCAAACAAATATCACATAGGGTATCTTAATCCCGGAATACCTTAGAGCTTGTTCTAATGGCAGGTGTTAAGCAAATATCACACAAGATGTCCTCACTCTTAAAATATCTAACCTCATATAAGATGTCCATAATCATTGAATATACTCTGTCCCAGGTAAGCAGCTAACATTCTAATTTCCCTTTGTTAATCAATCATAGTTTACTATGCTCATATCTCATCAAGTCACCATTATATTTCTATTCACAAGTAATTATGTATATCTCATATTTTATATCAACATTATTATCTTTCCAATCAAATGAGCACTGTTTAAAAAATCAAATCGAATCCATTAATTCAACCCAATTGACCTGAAACTGGTCAGTTTACCAGGTTTAAATTTTCTTTTAAATCCTGTAAATTAAAAACTAGTTGATTTAACTTGATTTAGCTTACCAGTCCGACCCTTTTCAACCTTAACCCTATACCTTTTTAGTTTTTCTTCTTTTTTAAAAAACAAAATTTTAGTCCAACTCCACTCCTTCTTCTCTAATGCCGCAACCCCCCACCCCCTCTCTTTTCCCCCTCTAAGCCAACTCTTCTTTCTTCTTATTATTTTTGTTATGAATTAAATCTATTAGTTTCATTTTTATTTTTATTCTTATATGACATTATTTATTGATTTTACAACTTTTTGTTATATTTTTTTATTTAAGATAATAATCATTAAAATGAAAAAAATGAAATATATTTTTGACACTATAAATTAGTAAAAGATTAAAAAATATAGATTAATAATTTATATGTCTTATTATTTTATACCAGTTTAATATTGATTTTATAACAGTTTTATATTGGTTTATTAAACTTTAATCCTCTTCCCTTACCAGGTTGATGTCCGATCTAATTTTAAAATATTGCAAATGAGAGCACAATATGTAAACATGCAATTTTAATCATTACCATGACAACTTTGTTATATTTTTATTTAAGATAATAATCATTAAAATGAAAATTTTTAATATAATATATTTTTGGCACTATAAATTAGTAAAAGATTAATAAAAATAGATTAATAATTTATACATCTTATTATTTTATACCAGTTTAATATTGATTTTATA
>JAOXYD010087317.1:0-12123 GCA_028565735.1 Pinacopodium congolense
ACATCAATCCATAACAACAGAAATGATTAGCCACACATTTGCATTAAAGCATACAAGATATGCAATTTATACAACATGCTTTGATAGATCTGAAATTACGAGCTTAAATATAAAGTTTAGATGTTACAAAAAATCCCAAAAAGACTTCTAGATGTTTCTTGAACTCCCAAGTTGAATCTAAACTCCAGCCATGCTTTAATTTATCAAGAACATTTAAAGATGTAAGTATAAAAATAACAACCTTGATTAATCTAAAAAATGGAACTAAATGAGGTATAATCTGAGTTTAGAAACCCCCTTGGATGATTCCTAGACTCAGATATAAGTCTTAACAACAAGATCTAATGTCCAAAAACTTAGAAAATAATACACCATACTAAGAACTAAGTGTTTGAAGCTTAGAACTAAGGAAAAACTAAAAAATAAGAGAATAATACTCTCTCTCAATGGAAGATCTAATCTCTAATCTCTCTATGTGTTTTTGTATATTTTTTTGTTGTTTTCAGGACTTGAAGAGCTCCCCCCATGTGCTAGCAGACACTAACATTAATTAGGAACATGCTAAGGGTGGAAATCTAAAAGATTTGGACCTGAAATTGTTGACTAAGTAACGGCACCCTACCACCCAGCTACAGCACCCTGAGAGCGTGTCGTTACTACTCGAATTCAGTAACAATAAACAGCCCCCTGTTCTTCATATAACGGCACCTTGTCAGGGGGTTGTTTATAGGTAGAATCAAGAGAAATTCTTGATGTTTTTATTCCAATCTTCATCATTAAGCTCCATCCTACAAATTAAACATAATAAGACATTTAATTAACACTTAAGCACTTGAATTAGGGATCATAAGTCAACAAATTAACCATTAAAATTATATCAATTTGATCATTAATAGATTACCTTACATAATATTTAAAATAAATATATAAGGGGAATGAGTCCTAAGCTCAAAAGAAATATTAATCTTGAAAGTTTTTGTTAAATGTCTGAATTTCCTCTTCTAAACTTGTAGAAATATTAAACAAAAGGTCTAGTAACCCTTCATAAATTCTTGCTTATGATGATATTGTGTTTTGCAATCTTTAGAACTAACCAAATTGTTTTCATCTTCGATAACTCTTTTAGTGACAAATGTTCCACGAGGAAAAAAGTATGATTAGCTTAAAGAAACTTATTAGGATAAAGACTAAAACCAAAATCTTGAGGTTGTTTAGGGCTCTAACAAACTAGATTTTAGGTTTTTCAAAAAGCAAGTAAAGAGATTGGGAGAATTTAGAGAGAGTAAAGAGAGGCAAAAGGAAAATGCAAAGAGAGAATGTTCTATTATATAGTGCATTCTCTCTCTCCCTCTCTCTCCCTCTCTCTCACTCTCTAAGAAAAGGGGGGGTTTGTATTGATATATGAATGGCCATAATGAAATCTTAAAAAATGGATTGCTAGAGGATTACTTAAAACTTAATAAAACATAATTTTTTGAATGAAGTAGTGCGGTATAAAGGGAAAATCAATAATTCTCTCCTACTAACACCATTTTATTTAGCTATTAAAGGATTAATGTTTAGAGCTTCTAAGGTGAAATTATCATTTTTCTATTAGTTAGAGAGGGGCAGTCACAAATCATCATTTTTCTCTCTAAAGAAAAACACAAATTTTGCTTTATCTTAATTTTTCAATTAATTTCTTTAAATGGTTAAGAAGCAAATCTATTTCTATGAATAAGCTTTGAATAGCTAATAATTAATGACTAAGGTGAAATGGCTTTACATGGTAAATAAATTAAAATTTAGGATTTTTTTAAATGAGCTTAATTGAATGACTAGGATGATGCCACAAATGTGAGAAATGAAAGGCTATTTGGCTATATGCCTAAACTTTAATAGGACCAATTTGAGTGTGATAGGTAGAAAAAAATAAAGGCAATAATACATCTCTTCGAAGAAACACATGCTCCATATCCATGAGATTTGAGTTACTAATCTATGGTTCTAGGAATAATACAATGACATATTAACATGTAATGTTGCATAGGTGGGGAAAGAGTTGAAAATGTTGCATGATTATTCCTTCTCCTATAATTCCATTTTGGCTTTCATTCATCCCTTTGTGTATTTCTTGGATTGTTTTTATCCCTTTCATGTGTTTTTTATGTATCGATCATTTTGGTTTTCTCTAAACCATAATCATTCTAATGACTTATGTTGTGAATGCATGGATTTTGTGACTCCTTCCTTGTATACCATTTTGTTGTGTCATTTCCTTTTTTAGGTCATGTTGTATATGCCTTTATTAATTTCCTTCGGCTTCTTCTATGTTTTTTATTATGCATCCATATCATTGTATCCTTATCTTTTATTCCATAATCATTTTTTTTTCTTTATCCTTGCATGTTTTATCTTCCAACCTTTAACATTATGGGGACTTATGTTTTAGTATTATTGATTTCCCATTTTCCCTCTTTATTCATATTTTCTATAAATAAACCCCTTCTCTAATTACAATTAAGCCCCTGATTGAAATTTTAATTAATCTTTACTCTCCCATTTTTATTTATCCAATTTTTAAAAGAAAAAGAAAAATACCTAATTGAAAAATATCAAAAATAAAGTGTAAGATAAGAGCTAATACCACTTGGACTATGTAAAATATCTTATGACTATGGAGCTCTATGTTAGAAAATTCAATATAGAATTGGCAATTGAAAAGATACTTTTATGGTATGATAACTAGTCATAAAGAGGACTATTACATACTACTCTAGAGACGCAGTAGTTAAAACACATCATTCCACATAATTCTAGAATTGAGTCTTTAATTAGAGGCAATGAATGATACCTAAATTTTAGAATATCTCCTTCTTCAGAAGTATATTCCCCTATGCTAGGCCTGATTTGAGTAGAGGGGATCAAGTTATTTGGACTAGGCATTCTTTAGGAGTGTTTGCCAACTCATCTTGTAGGGACTTGTTTAGACCTTATGCTTCAAAAGTTTTCTAGCATAGATTGATTTGGTTTGGTCATCCAAATGTTTCCTCTTTTTTTTTTGGCTTGTTGTAAAAAATAGGTAAACCCAAGGAATGGACTCAAAATAAGGGAGATTAGGGATCCAATTGTACATCAAGTAAGAGGACAACATAAAGGAGGAGACTTCTCTTCTTTGAATATAAGACTTCAACTTACTTACGGGAAAAAAAATTCAGAATATATTCAACTTTCCAAACCAAGGATATGTATGGGACCAAATTATTTAAAATGCTAGCAGTACAAGAGGTCTTTGTAATTTTCTTAAAGTTAATTACATAGTTTATAAGATAGCACTTAATTAATGTCATATCGAGGGAAGGAAATAGTAAAACCTTTAGGAATGTTGCTCTGCACCCTTCTTAGCTAATACTAAACACTTTGAAATGGATAAAGAGCATTCTTAGGGTAAGAATCGAAGTTGCAAGCCTATTAGAAAATTTACAAAATTCTTTTGATCTTTGATCATTCTAGTGGCTATGGGAATAACTAACTTTCTTAATTATCATGTAGAAATCCTACAATGACTAGCAATCGCCCTTATTGGAAGGTCGTTAGACAATTCCTGCACAACTCCTCTTATCTGTCTGATTACATATAGATAGGTAGCTTGTGATGGTTAGGCAAGGTTGTAATCTTCATCTTCTAGTCTAAGTTCAACCTTACAAGTGTTGTTTTCTACTTTCAAAGGTCCTATGCAGAGTGTTTACAAAGCTTCAAGTGCAAGAGCTTTGAATTGGATTTTTCCTTTTAATATAAGGAGATGTATTCTACTAGCAAAGGTCTCAGGGAGAGTTTTTTACAAAGCTTCAGGTGAAAGAGCATTGAATTGAAGTGTTTTTTTTTTTCCTTTCATTGTAATCTCACAAGAAGTTCCTTGGTTTCTAGAAAACATTTCCTTATTGTATCCAAGTTAGTGTACTTTAAACCTTGATTTAAGCCTTTTTGCTCCATTAATTTATTTTTTAATTTCCAAAAAAATAAAGTGATGCATTTTCAATTTTCAATAAAAATTAAGGGTAAAAATAGTAAAAAATAGTTAATAATTAAACTCTATTATTGATAAATATTTGTAAATTTAATTTAATTAAGATTAATTAAAATCTTAAAACTATTAAAGAAAGGAAATCTAAAATGATTCAAATGTGATATAAATTGAATGAAAATGGACACATTTGAAATCAATTATATGGAAACAGATATATGAACATTTAAAGTTAATTTTTGAGATAAAAGTACCAACAATAAAATTAAAAAAAAGGTGAGACAAAATTGAGTATCAGCAGTTACCTTGCTTTACACATCTTATGTTAAAAATAGGTGTGTAAAGACATCTAATCGTAATTTTATTCATCACATGTGGCTGAATGAAAGAACTAGTAATGAAATGAATATTATAAGCTCTATGGCACCTAAGAGGAGATTGAATTAGGTATGAAAAATTTTCTTCTATACCAAATAACCTAAGCCGCCTAAATCTATTAAAAAATTTCTTCTACACTAAATAACCTAAGCCACCTAAACCAATTCTAACTATATGCAATCACAAAACGAGTATTCAACCTATGTGATATGTCAATACTTATGCAAATATAAATCAAATTCATTCAATTATAAATCAAACACAATAATCATAAATATAAAGAGGTAAAGGAAAGAGGAAACATCAAGATTTAAAATGGTTTGGCAATGAAAAAAAAATTACCTACTCCACTCTTATTAAACTTGATGTTGGAATATCAACTATATAAATATTCCTTCAGGTGAAGAGTAACCCTTACAACTTCTTCTTTCTACAAAAGAGGTGAAGATCAACCTTTGAAACAATCTTCTTTCTACTAAGGAAGTGAAGAGCAACCTTTCAATCTTTTTTAAAGGTGAAACGTAATCTAAACACAATCTTACTTTAAATGGATGAAGATGAACTCTTATAATCTTACTTAAAATGGGTTCAGAATAACCTTTAATCCAATTGAAATTCAACAATCTTAATTTTCAAGAACAGATCCTAAATGTAAACTCTCTAAACTTCAATTTAACCATACATAACTTACCAATTTCTTTATCAAAATCAACGTAAGAAGAGTCTCTTTATGAAACTTATGCAACACCAATACTTAATGCATTCGTCCAAAGGCCATTTAATGACATTTATCCCATAAATCAATTCCAATTCACATTCAATAACCAAAGCAATTAAAATCTTCTTTATTGAAGGTAAATAGTAATATATTAAAAAACTTTAATGGCAAAGAGCAGCCTTTCAACACACCAATCACACCTTTAATGGTGTTTTAATGAAAGCATAATGTATATGTATATATATATATATTATAATTTCCATAAATGAAAATCCAATAGAACACACCTTTTATAACCTTAATGAACTAGAAATCAATTGATTAAAGCAATAAAAATGAAAATTAAACCATCAAAGGATAAGATTGAATAAGGGAAATACAAAAGCTCACAATATAATAGTCTTTCAATTTTAACTCAATGAACAAATAATTTTAACATTCAAACAACACAAGATGAGATTATTATCCCTTCTATAATTTTAATAAACCATAAAAAAACATATTAAAAAATAAAAACAAAAGCGTACCCTGAAAAAAAATGATATTTGAATAAATTAAAGCACAAAAACTAATAATATGATAGTGTTTTAATTCAAGCTTAAAAATAAAAGGTTATAAACCTTCCAACAACACAAAATCATATTAATAAAACTCCTAGTAGTTAAAAAATAAAATAATAAAAATAATAAAAATGAAATTATAGATTGAAATAATAAGATTGAATCAAAAGAAACATAAAACTTAAAACTTGAGCAAGGTTGCTTTGTAATATAAGAACTCCTTTAAAAATGACATTATGATCATAACCAATGAATTAGAACTCTTTTGAAGGCATTAAGGTCATAATAAATTTTTGGACATGTAAACAAAATTCTACTTTGATAAATAAATTGGATCTTATAGTTCACCAAATAGCATAGGAAGTAGGAAAGTAACTAAATCTTAGGGTCCAAATTAATGTGGGTATCTAATGTGAAATAAATCTATTTATTTTTGTGAGAATTCAATAGTAGTAAATCATATGTAGATAATGTATGTTTTAGGCATATGATGAGAGATGCCATATATCATTAAAGATAAAAAAAAATGGAGGTTATGTCACTTATAGAGACTATGCCGAGAATAAAATAATTATGGATTAAATTATAATTTATTAAGTGTTAGTCAACTTTTTGATAAAAGCTTTAAATCTTTTGTTGAAGTTAAATCTTGCATTGATTATAATATTGAGGATAATAATGCAGTTTTTATTATAAAGAGAGAAGGGAATAACCATGCAATTGATTTAAATAATCTCTCTAACCATAATGTTTAGTATTTTGTTTCTATAAATAAGGGTGTTTAGATATGGCATAGAAGGCTAAGTCATGCTAGAATGGAGCAAATTTCAAATCTAAGCACCAAGGAGCTAGTGAATGGCCTACTAAAGGTGAAGTTTGAAAAGACAAAGTGTGCAACATATGTCAAATGGATAAGCAAACTAAAACCTCTTTTATGAAGAAAATGTGATAACTGCTTCTAGGCCTTTAGAATTTTTACGTATAGATTTATTTGGGCCATGTAGAATTACTAGTTCAGGTGGAAAATTATATGCCTATATGGTAGTTAATGACTATAGTAGGTTTACTTAGGTGACGTTCTTAACAAATAATGATGAATGTTTCAAATATTTTATTAAGTTTATTAAAAGAGTCCAATTAGAAAAAGAGTTACATGATTTCATCTATTAGGAATGATCATAATAAGGAGTTTGAAAATGAATTGTTTGAGTCATATTGTGAGGAAAATGGTACCTTCCATAACTTTTCAACTCTTAAGACTCCTCAACAAAATGGGGTTATTGAGAGAAAGAATAGGATATTACAAGAGACGGCTAGGACTATGTTGAATGAATATAGCATTCTTAATTATTTTTGGACAAAAGTTGTTTCTTGTGTATGCCATGTTTCGAACAAGGTCTACATAAGACCTTACATGGTTAAATCCCCTTATAAACTTTGGTATGGGATAAAGCTAAAGATTAGTAACTTTAAAGTATTTAGTTGTAAATTTTTTATTTTAAAAACTAGAGACAACTTAGGCAAGTTTGATGAAAAATCTGAAGAGGGAATATTTTTACGTTACTCTTTCACTAATAAAGCCTATAGGGTGTTTAACAGAAGAATAATGATGATTGAAGAAACTATGCATGTGGTATTTAATGAATCAAAACCTTTTGATGTGAAGAAGAGTATAGGAGATGTGGATATGGATTTATTAAAGACACAGAGAAATTAGAATTAAAAGAACAAGAAGAGGAAAATCTAGAAAACCCCCTATACCTAGCGAACCAATACTTGAACCAAGTAAGGAAAATAGAAGAGATGAGAGTTTACTTAGAAAGTTAAGGTTTAAGAAAGATTATCCTCCAAACCAAATTACAGGCGATGTTAAAAGAGGAGTAATAACTAGATCATCCTTTAAATATTTATCCCAGATAGCATTTATATCCCATATACAGCCTAAAACTATAGATGAAGCACTTAGTGATGAAATTTGAATGTTTGCTATGAATGGAGAGTTGGACGAATTTGAAAGGAATTAGGTTTGGACATTAGTATCTAGGTCGATTGATCACTAAATCATTGATACAAAATGGGTGTTTAGAAATAAACTTGATGAATTAGGTAACATTGTGATAAATGATAGGGGTTTATTTTCCTTGGTATTTTAATGTTGATTCATCCCTATTTTGATGTTAAATTGTTTGATTTATATCTTAAAATGTTTAATTTGCAAGTTAATATCAAATTAAAGTAAAAATTCAAGAAAATATGAAGATTGGAGTAAGAATCAAGTAATATGTGGGTCACCAAGCCAACCCATGTTAAACGATTTAGCTTAAGGTTTCTTTCTTTCTTTTTTTAGATAAGTTTCTTTTCTGTTTTTCTTTTCTAACCTTTTTCATTTTAATTTCAGGTTATAACTGAGGATTCTAAGAGTTTATTAAGTTGATTGAAGGTTGTCTAATGCTATGGAATGCATTTAGTTAAATATAAACCCTTCTTTCACTTAATTTTACTCTTTTTGTTTATATATGTTTAAGAACATAGGCTGTTTTTATGAATCTGAATTTTCTTGTTTATATATGATGTTTTAAGTTGACTTCTTGCTAAGGACAGGTTCTTTAATGCTTTAATTGAATTTTTATCACATGTTTGGATGCTAATCTTTATTTATTTGAGATCTTAAAGCTTGTATTAACTTGATCACTTAAGACAAGATTAAAGATGATTAAAGATCTGATAAATCTACTTTAATCATTGAAAAATCAGTAAACAACATGGTTTTAATCAAGGATCTGAGAAATCTAATATGGCTAATCGTAAGGGTACTAATCTTGAATATGGAATTTAGGATTAGACCTTCTTGAACTTTAAGCTTAATACCTATTAATTGATAAAATAACCAAAGATCAATTTAGGATGGTTAGAGATGAGGCATTGTCTTAACTATAGCAATGTCTTGATTAATAAAGACCCTATATTAGGCATTCTAATCCATTTCATATTTCAATTAAGCTATTTAAAGCCTAAGCCTTCGCAAGGTTATTTTATTTGGTAATCCTTAAGCAATTTGGAATTCATATTGATAGTTAGAAGCTTTTAAGTTAATTTATTTATAATAGCTTAATTAATTTAGCAATCTTGAGCCTCCTAGATAGTTATAATTTGATTGCCTTAGTAGTTACACTATTTTCCTATGGATTTGTTATTCTGGAGTCATAAAAATGCTTCACTTTATTACTTGTTGATCGATACACTGTCGTATTTTTGGTTTTAAATTAAATTTGATTTGCATGTTAATTAATAAATTTATTTAAGCTTAATGAGTGTTAAAAAAAATCAACAAATTTTTTTATTTATTGCCAGGGAAATAGGTTATACCATTAGAAATATATCGGTATCAATTACTCTATAGTGTAAATATTGTTTATATTGCATTCCTTTATTTTTCCTTATTTATTTTTTATGTTCTTGTGTTTTGTGTTTGTTTTATGTGTTAAGTTTGTGTTTTCCACATCTTTTAGTGTTTACTTCTAGTTATTAAAAAATATGGGAGTAATATGATTATTGACAAGATCACCAATGGTATGAGCTTGAAGAGGTACGCTATAAATGGCCAAACCACACTGCATCCAATCATGAATCCTATGCTTTTGATCATTTATCTTATCCTAATTATTCATGGCTAAATTTATCCTAATTCGAACCATGTTTTTCTCCTTATTAATCATTTTATTTTTAAGATTCTTTTCAGTAATTTTCTAGATCATCTCATGAAACTTCGTCTAATCATGAAGTTAGATTAGCTAAATTAATTGAAATGAAGGATTTAATGAGAGAATTTAGAAAAATGCATTCTCTTGTCAAAGAAATTAGGATTAGGGATAAGGATCTTCTAGAATTGCAGTTAAAATCCCAAATGGATAACTAGAAGAATCCTTCCCCTGCATTATAATCCATTCAAGAATAATATCCATTTCCATTACATCCTTCCCCTGCATTAGAATCAAGTGAGTTAAATACCTTTGAAATGCAAAATGATGGGCAAGAATTTTCTATTTCCTTTAAAGAAAATGATATTGTGCAAGAGTTTTTAATTACTTCTAATCTTAATGATGTGGAAATTGATGAATGCTTAAATAATTACCAAGCTCTTGACTTAGAAAAGTTTGGAATTTATGATGCAGTTTTGGAAAATGATGAATCATT
The DNA here is from genome assembly GCA_028565735.1 of Pinacopodium congolense. Classification (NCBI taxonomy): domain Eukaryota; kingdom Viridiplantae; phylum Streptophyta; class Magnoliopsida; order Malpighiales; family Erythroxylaceae; genus Pinacopodium; species Pinacopodium congolense. The sequence goes on from JAOXYD010087317.1 coordinate 9,854, forward strand.
TTTCATTTAGATAATGACGTGGAAGTTGATATAGGCATGACTCCTAGCCATCATTTTGAAAGTGAAGCATTTGAACCTCTTGATGCAACCTTAGGGAGTGATGAATCCCTTTATGAATTCATGGCCCAATTTGCTCAAATTTTGAATCAATCTATGAATAATCTAGAAGAAAATGATTTAGAAACCTTAGGATTTACACTAATAAAAGCAATTGAGGCTAGTCATGATGAAAACATCACTGGTGGTGAGGAAAAACTTTTTATTGATTTAAAGAAGAGTGAAATGGAGGCCTATGATGAGATTGATAAGGATAAGCCAAGTGAAGTAGCATGTGAGTGCATTGATTTTCTAGGTGTTACTACTTTTATTCCTAGGTCAAAAGTGGTAATTCTTAACATTCTTCCATTGTACTTTATTAAGGGTAAGAGCTTTGTATTGTTTTTCTTCAAAGGTAGGATTTGTGATGCTTTTCAACACCTACTTAAAGATGTAAGGACCTTTGGAGAGTTAGTTTGCCCTCATGGAAAGAATAGATCCCATCACTTAGATGATGAGCTAAAATTTTCCTAACTTTAAGGTCCAGTTAAAAAACCTTAAAGAAGCATTTGCTAGGAGGTAGCCTGACCATGGATTAAGTTTTTTTTTTGTTTTAATTTGGTGTGCCTTAGGATTAAGTTTAATCTCTTTGGGCGTGTTTCTAAGTTGCTTTTAGCTTTCTAACTTGTTTCTTTTGTTTCCTTTTGTTTTGGTCTTATAAAACCTTCTTTTGGGAATCCTTAATGCAAGACTAGTGTGCTGTTTAGTTTTATTTAGTGTGTTTCTAAAGTCTTTTGTGAAGTCTTAGCTATTTTTAGTTGTTTAAGTTCTTTTGTTTTAATAAAGTGTTAAGTCTTTTAATTATGTGTGTTTTTATTGTGATTTTTCTGTGTTTTCCTTAGTATTTAATCTTATTTCTTTTTCATTTTTATGTTTTTTTAAGTTCAATTTAGTATTTTAGTTGGTCCTTTACAAATTTAAATGTTTAAGTCTTTTCTTTTATAATTAAGTCTTTGTTTTTAAGTGTGTTTTAATCCTTTTTAATTTTATTTTTGTGTGATTTTAGTATTTTAGCCTTGATCCATATTCAATTTATGTGTTTAATCCTTTTGGAATGATTGACATTTGAATTGAGATTAAATCGATGGAATTTGGTGTATTTTTCAAGCTAAAATATGCATTCTAAAGAGTAAAACGTGGGTACTTCAACAATGTTTAACTTTATGAACTGTTGTTTTACTCTTGTGTGGGAACTTAAATACGACCAGTTAAATGGCACCGTTTAACTTCCTAGCTCCTGCCATTTAACTCTCTATTTCACATATAAATGACATAGCTTTGGGTTTCTCTTCCTCTTCTTCTCCAAACTCTTCTCCTTTGCAAGTCCAACCCTTTTCCTAAAAATCTTCATAACTTGCTCATTTTGCATCCATATCTTATGTTCTTGGTGACTATTTGTTGCATTTTCTAGCCAGAACACAATTTTATCATCAAATCACTCCAAAATTTGCTATAATCTCTAAAAAATTCTCTGCACTTATTCAAATACCTATTCACCACCAAAGGTATTTTCTCAAATTTCTTAAGTTCTAGTACTCTAATTGCTTATATTTTTATACCATTGTGTTATAAATTGTATAAACTTTTAATGGCATCAAGTTTATGGCCTAATTTCATCATTAAAATTTAGGGATTTTCTAATGAATTAGATATTCATGATATTTTTCTAGAATTTTTTTTGAATTTCTTTACTTTTTTGAATTATTTTGATATGTTTATTAAATTTTTTTAGCTCAGATAGCACTTAGGCATTCAAACTCCACCCTTAGCACTTAAGCATTCTACTCGAGCCTTTAGCTTCGAATCAAGGCTGGAGTTTGAATGTTCTCATTTTACCAGTCAAGAGAATTTCGATTGGTTTAAGGCTTAGCACAATAACAAATTTATTATCGAGAGGTTTATTAAAGCTGATGTGAAGGTTGAATTCCAGGTTTCACCTCTTCTCCAAGATCTAATGGCTCTTAGTACTCACCTTAGTGGGCCTATATTATCTGTTGAACCAAGGGAGGTTTCAATCTTGATTTTGATGATAACAAAACATGTTTAATCACTAATGGTTTTAGTTTAAGATGTTAATCTTAAAGTTAGGCATGTTTTAAGAAGGATCCATTATGGAAAGCTTGGAGTTGGAAGGTCAAAATTGAAGTTAATGGCAATTCAAGTGAATTGGAAGT
>JAOXYD010087328.1:0-12123 GCA_028565735.1 Pinacopodium congolense
CTTCAATTTTGACCTTCAAACTCCAAGCTTTCCATAATGGATCCTTCTTGAATTATACCTAACTTTAAGATTAACATTATAAACTCAAACCATTAGTGCTTAAGCATGTTTTGTTATCATCAAAACCAAGATTGGAACCTCCCTTGGTTCAACAGTTTAGATGTTACAAAAAATCCAAGAAAGACTTCTAGATGTTTCTTAAACTCCCAAATTGAATCTAAACTATAGCCAAGCTCTAATTCATCAAGATTTTGCAGAAAAATCAAGAATATTCAAAGATGTAAGCATAAAAATAACAACCTTGATTAATCTAAAAAATGGAACCAAATAAGATATAATATGAGTTTAGAAACCCCCTTAGATGATTCCTAGACTCAGATATGAGTCTTAACAACAACCTCCAATGTTCAGAAACTAAGAAAACAATACACAATATGAAGAACTTAGTGTTTGAAGCTTAGAACTAAGGAAAAGCTAGAAAAGGGAGAGAAGAAGACTCTCTATCAATGGCAGATCTGATTTCTAATCTCTCTCCATGTTTCCTGTATATTTTTGGCTATTTTTAGGACCTAGACAACTCCCCCCATGTGCTAGCAGACACTAGCATTAATTAAGAACAAGCCAATGGTTGAAATCGGAAAGATTTGAAGCTGAAATTATTGATTAAGTGAGTAATGGCCCCTTGTCTCCCAGTAAGGGCACCTTGAGAGGGTGTTGTTACTGCTCAAATGCATCAGCAACAAACGACCCCCTATTCTTCATATAACAGCACCCTTCCAAGGGGTCATTTATAGGCAGAACCAAGAGAAATTCTTCATGTTTTTGCTCCAATCTTCATCATTAAACTCCATCTTGCAAATTAAACATAATAACACATTAATTTAACACTTAAACACTAAGTTAGGGTTCATAATTAAACAAATTAACCATTAAAACTATATCAATTTGACCCCTAACAAGAGGGAAGCAAAGTCTTTAAACATTATCAACTAGTCAACCAATGTTTAATATCAATCGGTGATCCATGGGTCGACTGGTTAACACATTGGTTGACCATTTATTGATTGAGCATTGTTATAAACTAGTAAAAAATTGTAATGAAAGTGCATAGTTTTTCCAAATACATTTCAGACCACAAAAAAAGCCTCATATCATTTATTAATAACTGATAAATTGACCTTAGAACATAATTATTCACCAATCAATTAGTCAAACCATTCAAATCATCAAGTATTAATAGGGATACATTTTATGATTTTTTTCATATGTATTTCAATGTTATTTCATCCCTATTTTGATATTTAAATACTTCATTTATGCTCCATTTGAGTTACATGTAGATTTGATTATTGAACATAAATAGAAGTTGAAAGGGCCAAGTTAGCAAAATTAGAACTAAAAGAGGTGTGAAATAAAATTTACAACTTAGAGTATCATGTTATGAGTTTCCACACCAAATTTCAAGGCCATATGACAAGCCATGAAGAGTGAACAAAGAAAAGAACAAGACAAGCTTACTTGAACCCTAGATATGTTGTAGGTGACTTTGGTACACTTTTAAAGTTAAATTGTTCTGAACGTTTATGAGGTGCAAGAACATTAAGTGAAGAATCTACATATCAAATTTCATGGCTATTGTAGTTGTATAGAAGGAGCTAGAGAAGAAAAGGAAAAGAGAGGCAGAAGCTACAAATTTCTAGAACCTAAAGGGAAATTGTAAAATAATGTCATTTTTGTGAATTTTAGGGACAAACTAGATTAAAGTGCTCCTAAAACATCCCTAAATCCCTAAAATCCATCCAAGCTAGAAGAGGTGTGAAATATATTTTATGAATTAGAGTATCATGTTATGAGGCTCCATACAAAATTTCAAGGCCATATGACAAACCGTGAAGAGTGAACAAAGAAAAGAACAAGACAAGCTCAGTTGAACAATAGATGTGGTGTAGGTGACTTTGGTATATTTTTAAATTTAAATTGTTCTAAACGTTTATGAGGTGCAAGAGCATTATGTGAAGAATCTACATATCAAATTTCATGGCTATTGTAGGTGTATAGAAGGAGCTAGAGCATAAAAGGAAAAGATAGGCAGAAGCTGCAAATTTCTGGAACCTAAACAGAAATTGTAAAATAATGATGTTTTTGTGAATTTTGGGGACAAACTAGATTAAACTGCTCCCAAAACATCCCTAAATCCCTAAAAGCCATCCAAGTCATATATAAGGACCTATATAAGCATAACGAGTGCAAATTTTTGTCATTCTTGAAGGCTCCCATTTAGGTAGCCCTTTTTCATCTTCTTTTCTTAGGTTTTAGGGTTCTTTTTCATAGGTGCAAGCCATATTTTAGAGAGACATTCTCACAAGAAAGGGAACTATTTTCTTTCCTTTCACTCACTTACCCATGATTGAATTGAGCATGGCCAAGCTAATGACCTTAACTTACATGTTTTTCTAGTTTGTGTGTGTTTTTTTAGATAATTTGTTTTCTGCATTCAGTTACTTATGTTTAGTTTAATTTAGTTGTTATTTGAGTTGGTTTAGTTTAGTATTAAGTTTTCTTCTTTGTCATTTTTGGATGAATTGCTGAGTGATCGCATATTTAATGCTTAATAGTGGTATAGGATGAAGCCCAATGTGAAGAATAATTCCACTAGAAAAGAATAAGCAACGAAAGAAGCCCTCAAGCACGTGGCTTTAAGGCTTGCTTGTGACCTGGCTGGCAGACCCACCAAGGAAAAAATGATATGAAGGTCTTTAATATGTGTTAAAAAAATAAAAAATTCAGCAACTCCCACACACGCAACATAGATGCCACATGCATGGTGCACAACTTAACCCAAGCATAGGTTTTCATCAACATTTGCTTTTTAAAATTTTTTTATTTTTTATAAATTTAAAAGCCCACACGCACGAGTTTTTGCTTAGTCAAAAAAGGGGTTCCTTACCGCCCCCTTCATTTCTTAAATGCCCTCATTCTCTTTCACTCTAACAGAAGGTGAGCACCTTCTCCAATTAAAACATCGAGAAGTTATCTTTCCAGATTTCTCAATGTTGATATGCTAGAAAGAATAGGCTTGTTAGAACAGGCAGAATCATTAGCTAAAAATATTAGCTAGGACAAATTTCTCCACATCAAGGCTGATTTTAGAAACTTTCTCCACCCTGTCCTACGATGATGCCAATATTGATTTATTCTAGTTCAGATTGAATGGAAAGGCATATAAATTGGATTATAGTGTTATATAAGATATATTTGACCTTCTTAACATGAAATTAATTGACCATCACCCTGAATTTAATGTACATTAATATTGGAAGCACCTCACATGTGAGCAAAAAATTAATTCTTGGAATGTCCCGAACTTATTAATTAAAAGCCATGAACATTTTCTATTATATAAATTCATGAGTTTCATGGTTTTTAATAAACTAGAGAGTAATAAATGTTTTAAATAAGAAATTTTTTTTCCTGTGATGCAGGGATCATCAACAACCTATTAATACAACATATAGATTGCTTAGGTCTACTATAAATGCCCTCATCAAACACGATAGAGCTTTTAGGGTGGGTTACATTGTAAGTGCTCTTGCTTTACATTATAGTGTTGACCTTACTGATGTATGCACTAAAGCCCCTAAATTTTTGGATCTTGAAGGCTTACGTAGATCAGAGATTATGGAGCACCATTCCCTGGCGCTCTACGACCCCTTATCTAGAAATTCATTCTTTTACAAGAGTCGTAAGATGGCACCACCCCAGAACTCTACCTCTGATGCCCTACCAGATGATATCGCTAGTCCTTCTACCCCCTCTCAGGAATCTGAAGGCTAGTAACAAGTTATACGTCCATGTAAACTAATAATCAACTACTATTAGATACCATCAAATCCAATAAGCACTTAGAAAGCTGAGTAGAGAATCTCTAATTCAAAGTCAACAAAGTCTTGAAGAAGCTACAGTCTCAAGCCCAAACATTGAAGAAATGTTTCTAGAACCAGAACACCGATGGGACATCCTCTACTCCAGCCCCACCCTGATCCCTAGAAGCCTTTCTAACCCTTTTTATTCCTTTTGTGTTAATTTTGTTTCCCATATTATTCTATGTGGTCTTCTTTCAATTTTTTGTTTCTTTTTGTTCTGCCTATTTCTTCATCAAGGACAATGTGTTGTCTAAGTGTGCGGAAGTCACATTTGCATTATTAGTAGTTTTTGCATTTTTCATGGCATTTTCAAATTATTGTTTTCATTTTAACATACATGTCATATAGGATGCATGTTTTAGGCATATTAGGATGTTAGTTTTTCTTTTTAAGAAATGTAACCACATTTAAATCTTTGTGATGAGTGTTTTGACATGAAACTCTATCATTTTAATTGGAATGAGTTAAGTATGTGTTTAAATTTGAATTAGGCCACTTGAATAAAAGGTAAACCATGCTGAGTGATTAAAGTAGTTGGTTGTATAAACTTAGTCCGAAATTAATACTTGAGGGATTAGGTAACGTTTTAAAGTAAGATGGGTTTTCATTTGAAACTTTGTGAAGAATTGAGCCTACATGACTATATTCTAAAGTCATTTCATTTCTTTGTGTGTCTGATACTTCCCTAAGTGATTACCTCTAGAACTTGCATTGAACCACTTTAAATCTACTAGATACATGATAGATGGAAATGATTAAGGCCTTCTTTGCTTTAACACTTGATTTAAATGACCCACTTACGTCATTGTCCCTTGCAAACCCCTTTTGATCCTTTAACCCTTTTGTTTCTTGAAGTAAACACCCTATTTCAAAATCTTAAAACACCATTAGCCTTACCTAATCACAAGTCTAATGAAATGCTAAGTGAGATTTAGTTTGGGACCTTTAGTTTACATGCTATTATGAGATGATCTTAGAGGCACTTCTATTCATATTGTGCATTATATATATTTATTACTGTTTTTTCCTTTTTATTATATAAAAAGTCAAAAAAAAAACAAAAGAAAAGAAAAGAGAAGAAGGATGAAGTAGATTCAATAGAAATTCGTAGTTTCGTGAGAGGTACCCCTATTCATCTTACTAGAACTTTTATTTTTGCATTTTGAATGTGTCAGATGAAATGGATGTGTATATTAAGGTGCGAGAATCAATTTATGAAGATTTCATTTCTTCAAATCTTAATTATTCCTTTGCCACAACTACTTTTTCCCTAAGTTAATTAATAAAAATTATTGTGCATATTCTGTTGACTCTTTAGGAATAAAGGAGCATATGATAGTTGCAATTTTGAGCTCTAATGTAGTCTCGAGGGTTAGTGGATTAAATGAGGTTAGGCTTAGTGGTGCCTATATATTGTATAAGATGTTGTATGGGTTAGGATTTGTTCTAGGACTGCTATTGACTGGTTTTATCATCACGTATATGTGGGAGGTGATGAAGATACAAAAACCAAGTAAGAAATTTAACTTTCTGAGTCTTTTAAGTAGGAACATCCAGTCAGTAGAAGTTAACATCGATTCTTAGCCCTTAGTAGATAAGATTCATTATACTTAGATCAACATCAACGTACTTAAGGTATAGAAGTTTGCTCGCGTAAGAGGAGTGTGGCATAGATTGGAGGAGGGTGAATTACCTGATGAACTACCTGTTTGTGATGTTTCCCCTGAGGTGCCTAAGGAGGCAATGGATGAGGCTTCATTTGAGTCCACCTTGAGTGTTCATCTCCCTCGCTCACGATCACCTGTTGTTAAGGCTCCACCATTTATGGACATCCCATAGATTGATCTTATGACTATCCTATTGAGGATGGAGTCTTGTATTTCTTTTGAGATGCTAGAGTTTTGGGGTGTAATGGATGCTCGTTTTAATGAGTCGACACTTTAAATGGATAGCATGGATTCTAGTTTATCGTAACTCTTAGTTGATTGGATTATTCTTTCATTTTGTTTTTAGATGTTATTTCTTTTCAACATTTTTGTTTCATAGTATAGGTTGCTTTCAAATATAACTGATTCTTTTGGATGTATTTTGGCTCCTTGAATGTACCTTGATGATCACATATTTATGATATTGAAGCATTTATTTTGTTCCTATTCCATTTTTTGCTTTGATAGCTTATTTTATTTCAGTTCCCACATTGTACTTAACTGTGAACTTCAGTTATCACTACTTTATTTAGATCAAATAGGTGCTTTCTTGACTATTATCCCTCTTAATTTTATGTTTTATTATTGTTGTTTTAAATAGTGAGGACATTATTTCATTTAAGTGTAGGGAGGGAATGTCGCACTTTAACCATTTTGCACTTTATACACTTTGCATTGCATACACTTGAGCTTTTGGTTATCTTCTATCATATCATTTTATCAATTTTTTTAATAGTCGATAATATGTGGAAACATTTTTTGATTTTAATGCTTATTATTGTTTATGTTTTCTTTTGAATTTAATGATTTTTAAAATTTGAAATGTTATACGATTAATTTTGACTATTAATGACTAAATACTTTTAACTTATTTCATCATTTATATAATGGATACTTAAGGATTAGAATAATATTCCACATATCGATTGTAATTTATAAAGTAATTTTGTAGCTTGTTTTAAGACACTTTTATCATTTGAAGAAAAAATGAAAAAGAACCATCATTAACTCATAAAAAGACAAAATTAAAAATTAAAAATAATTAATTAATAAATTAAATAGGTCAGTAGAATTCACTCTGTTGACTTCTAATCTTATATATATATTTATAAAAATAAAAAATAAAGAAAAGAAAAAAAGAGAAAAAAGAAAAAGAAAAAGAAAAAGAAAAAGAAAAAGGAGACAAAAATATTTATAAGGTTAAAGTTACGAATAATGCTAGTAACCAGTTGATTTGATGTGACTTATATTTACCTTCACGTAAAAAGAATAAATGAATTCTTAACCAAATTTCTTACATAATTAATTAATTATCTAATTAATTAAATTATGACTTAAAATAAATAAAGGATGTGGAAGTGATGAAAAGATGATGCATTAAACTCATGTGGAATGGATTTTTGTGATTTAGGTTGAAGATTGAAAAGGAATGAAATGAGTTAACTGCATTTATGATTTGATGTGATTAACTGATTATATAACATTTCGATGAGTCATTATTTTTAAGGGATTAAGAAAACATTTTCAGTAATTATGTTGTTGATCTTGAATTAGGTTTCCTATAATAATATAGTATTTTAAGAAAATTGATTAATTGATTTGCTTGAGGGAAACAAATTCTTAAGTATGGGATAATTGATAAGTGTCAAATTGATTGTATTTTTAATTTATATTTTTTATGTTTTATCCCATAATTTCATGTTTATATGTAAAATTGATGCTTGGAAGTGTTTAAATTGTAAGAATTGGAGATTAATTAAATATTAGAGAAAAAAAGAAGCAAAATTGTAACTTTTCAGGAGCATATGTGGGTCTAAAGAGACCTACATATTGCTCACCGTGACCACTATATATGTGCTACAATCTATGGCCTATACGGCAGGTTTCGTACCACCATATTGCTTCAAGTTAACCAGTCATATAGCACCCACATAGATATATCACCATCAAATATCAAAGATTGCTATTGAGGCATGTCCTTCATTAAATCTTTTGTCTAAAAGTATTAAGTGGACATGTGCTGGAGCTATAAAAAAGGGAAAAATAGCATAAACACATATTCGATCATCAGAAATCATATTGGAAACTTAGAGACAAATTTTATAACTTCTTTCTACATTGGTCTTAAAGTTTCTAAACTTCAAACACTTGTAATTTGAGTTTTAAGTTTTTTTCTACTTTGCTACTTATTGGACCTTGCTGTTGAGACTTACTTCTTAGTCTGGAAACTATCACAGGGGGGCTTTTTAACTCAGATTATTACATATTTAGCTCTGTTTTTCAAATTAATCAAAGTTCTTATTCTTAAGCTTACACCTTTGTATGTTCTTTGATTTTCTGTAAGTTTGTGTTGATTTAAAGCTGTGTTGGAGTTCATATCAAGTTGAGGAGTTCAGGACATATCCAGGTGCTTTTCTTAGTTGTTTTGTAACTTGTAAACTCATTATTTAAGCTTTTATTTTCATGTTTATCAAAGTATGTTGCTTAAGATGCATGTTTTGTGTGCCTTGATGATCGTGTGTGGCTAATTTGTTTTTTTAGCTAAGGATTGGTATTTTAATGATTTAAGAGAGCTTGACTGCATGTTTAAAGGTCTAATTTTTATTTATTGAAGGTCTTAATGTTTTTATTTTAAGCTGGCCACTTAAGATTAAAGTTAAATATAATTTAAGAATTTGAGAAATCAACTTAAGTTGTTGGAAAAATCAATAAACAATACAAATAAATTAATGAATGACCAAACTTTGATTATTTGTGAGAGTTAGAGTTCCAAGATTGCAAATCCAGAAGTCACCTTCTTGATTTTAAAGCCTATTAACATAGTTTAAGGCATAACCAAACTTTAAATTAAGATTAATAGAGAAAAGGCATAAGTTTTAACCATAGATTTATCTGGAAATTATTAAGGAACTTCAATAAATAAGTCCTTAAAATTGTTAAAAGCTTAATTAAATCATTAATCACCTAATCCTTAGCTATTGTTCAGACTTTGGTAATTTTTGGCAATTTTTGAAAGCAAGTTTTAAGTCATTTTTCAAGTGTTTGAGTCAAGTTAAGTTAGTTTAGCATTATTCATCTTTTTAATCAATTAATTGGAGTTTCTTAAACAATTGTAATCTAATTAACCTAGTAGCTATAATCTATCCCTATGGGATTGACATTTCAGGTCTTAAAAAACACTCCATTATATTAGTTATTCGATAGGTGCATTTTCGATTCATGTTGGTTAATATAAAGTAAAATTTTTCAGAATTCTAAGCCACCTAACCAACACAACAATCGACCAATCTCACTAATTAGTCGACTAATCCTACATTAGATTAGTTTTTAACATAATTAAACACAATTTAACATATTTAGATTACCCTAAAACTATTTCAAATATTTTAAAAACCTTATTTAAAACACATGCTCTTTAAAAACTTTCCCATAAAAATTTTATCTATTAAGAGGATTGTTTGAGAATAATTCACTGTACAATTCCTCTTGATTATGTAACTTATGTGTATTATGATGCAATGTGCATGATTTGAACCCTTTAACGGTATTGAGAAGACCAAGACAAGCTTATAACAAAAATTACAATATCACCTATTTAAAATGCTAACTTGGTATTCAATTTAAGCCTTTTCCTTTTGTTCTTCATATTATATATTTAAGGCTTAAAATATATCTTCTAAACATCTTTTCGACATACCTATCTTCCAAAACGAAAAAAATACTAAAATATATTTATAGCAAGATTTTTTTTCATCATCAAAATTAGGTGGAACTTCCTTTAGTTCAACTATAACCTTATCCATAATTTTTGTTCTTGTACTTATTTCCTTCGGTAATAGCAAAAATGATGATAAATTTTATTTGGCATTTTAATCAATTACTTGAAGAGCTTCATATGTGTTATCATCCAAAAGATAATGATTCTAATATTAAACACTAGTTATAACAAATCTAGCTACAAAGTCATCAATAATGTGTCTTTAAATTTCATTAAGCCTTAATCAATATCGATTAATAAGGAAATATAAAAATTGATCTAATGTGAAGGAAACATAAGAATAACAATAAGTTCTAAAAACTAGGATATGTAATTATAAAGAAAAATATTAAAAAGGATACAACTGCTTGCTTTGCAAGCACTAAATTTTAATTTTCATGAAAAAATAGTAAATTAATAATAATTTGAAAACTTTCAAATTATCTTAAACCTAAAATAATAATATGTTATAATTATGTAAAAATAGAAATTTTGATTGCTCGACATCATCTTATATATGCACATACCTTAGCCAAAGATTTTTAAGAGCATAATCAATAAACAGGGAATTAGTTAGTGCACTTGTCTCAATGTCTTGATTAACTACATCTAGGCATGAATGTCTAATAGAAACCAATTTCCTTTCTCTAACAACTTAACTGCATGATGTAAAATCATTATAATAGGCTTTTACATTCTTCATAAAATCATGTCTTATACATAATATACAGATGTTGAAAATCAAGAATCAACACAAAGAATAAATCAAAATTTAAATGTAACTGCCATTAAGAGGGTTTGAAAATTTAAATAAAATTTTAGATTTAATCAACCCTAAAATATTAGCAAATATCACTTGATAGTTAAACAAAAATCATGACAGAAAGGAAAAATAAGCTTATATGGTAACTCTTATAGGAGTACATAGGTATAGTCAACCATTCCTACATAAAAAATTTTACTTATGAAAGGAAAATATTATCACAACCAAAATTGCATACATAGAAAAGAAAGGAAGCATGTAGTAACCAGTAAGTGAGCATACAAACCTACTTTGTCTTTAAAGAATTCTCTTCAAGTAGTTACAAGTCATCAAGCTATGCTAATAGACTATCCCTAATTGATGACTTCAAAACTTTAAGCACACTTAATATTATAGCCAGATGAAATGGAAGTACATGAAGTAAAACTAATCGATCTTTCATATCTTCTTCTTTGGAATGTAACAAAGAGTTAAGGATGTAAAACTAATAGGGTCTAGGTTATACATTGTTTTAGGATGATTTGATCTTTTATTAAGTTTGAGTTCCATGTACATGATATTTAAGCTTGAATTCTCATGAGATTGCGTAAAAAGATTTTTTTTTAAGCATAGGAAGATGTATTTAATAATATAAGCTTTCTAGTGAGTTTCAAAGTTTTCCCCATAGCCATAACCTAAGCTATGGAATTTTCTAAGAGAAAACATCGTTAGATCAAGGGAGGCAAATTTTTCTACAACTTGTGTCATGACCATGACTATCCCATGGTTCAAGAAAGGAAATTCATTCCTAGGCCCATATAGTTAAGATTAAAACCCTTCAAAGTTAGTAAATCAATATTAAAGTGGAGATTCAAGAAGATTAGTGGAGATTTCAATAAGGATTCATTAAAGATTGAAGACTAGAATCACATGAGAAAGAGTTTTCATAATCTTTATCCTTCTTTAAACATTATTAGATTTATGATTTGATTTATATGGATTTAAAAATGATGAAACCTAGACTTATGTATTTTTTATTTATGGTTTTATTTAATAAAATACCAAATTTTCTTAAGTTTATTCATAGATATATTGCAATAGATTGAGATCTTTTTCATGTAATTTAAATTTCATTATTTAGATTGCGAAATCACTTATATAATAAATCAATTCATGAATATAGAGGGTTGCATAGGGTGCTAGAGATAGGCTTATACAAATCTTATTGGCCATATTCAAACCAATTCAAATATATAGAATCCATAAAACAAGGTATTACATCCAATTGGAGTTTTAATTGAAAGGAGATTTTAATCAATCAGCTAAGAGGATATGAATTATATTACTCAAGAGAGATTAGAATTCAATTGAGGGATTCTACGATCTATGTAAGCTAGGTCAAGTATTAAGTCAAGATAAATCTTAAACACATTAAGCTTCTAGGGGATATCTTATCTAGGTTTTAATCTCATTAATTATTATTTCTTTATGTAAATTGCTTAGGTTTGGTTCGTGATCTTGGGACGTCTTAATTTTAATTTAATAATAATTTTAATTAATTCATTATTTTTTCTAAAATAGATAATAGAAAGATAGTAAGTACTTATAGTTCAATCCTTATGGGATGATAACTAGACTCGTCTTAAGTTATACTACAATACAATAGGTGAACTTATCTTAATTTTCTTAGTATTGTTTATATTGAGATTTATATTTTATTTTAAACTCAGAAGGTCTATGACCACATCCAAAACTTTGTGGATTGACACATAGTATGTATCTAGTTAAACATTAGTCTTCAAAACATTAAAGGGTACATATCTATTGAATTTCTTCTATGACATTAGTAAAGATCCACTTGCACCAATCCTTGATAACCACTTCATTAAATTAGAAAGCGACTATAGGATCATTAGACATGTTGAACCAAGGGATGTTCCAATCTTGGTTTTGATGATAACAAAACATGCTTAATCACTAATGGTTTGAGTTTAT
>JAOXYD010087349.1:0-12122 GCA_028565735.1 Pinacopodium congolense
TTTATGCCTTTCACATTCAAATCATAACACAATTTGAACTCTTCTCTCACATATACTTTCATAAACATGTATCATTTTTACTATGGTATATTTTGGGGCCTTACACCCAACACACCATAACAATAGATAAAAACTCCAACCCACTTTCTTTTTGTATCATGATTTTAAAATTACAGTATACAATTGTATCTATAGAATCTACAATTACAGCAATCGTTTCCAAGCTACATAAAATCTACAGTCGGCAATTTAAAATTTTGACTTATTAAAATTTACCTCTACCCAACAATAAGCCATTGTTATGACCATTTCAGCTGAGACCTGATTTGTCTTCTTATGTTCGTGATGTAATGGGCCAAGAGTTTACTCAAAATATATCATTTGTAAATTATTAAATATGCTGGGGAATTTATTTAATGCACACTCAAAAATTGAATTTCTTTTTGTCTAGAAATGCCGTTTAGTTTTAATTTTTTTTATAGAAAGTTAAAAGGTTATGCAACAGCTAAAAAAATTATAATCCTTAAAATTTATAATTATTAGTTAGATTAAACTTATCAATTAGTTTTATAGAACTTGTTTAGTTTTACTTTGATTTTTAGTTTTCGTTTCTTTTTTTTTAACACAAAAATTGATAAAGAAAACACACTAATACAATAAAGAAATCAAAAAAGAAAACACAATACCCAATACAAAAATATAACAATCACAACAAAAAATCAAAACCCACAACCCAACTAAACATGCCCTTAAGTGATTGACTCGTCAAGTGAATTATTTGAAGCATGTAATTAACAAATTATTATGTATATCTAATAATTTATTCAGTACATACTTAAAAGATAGCAAGTCCATAGTTATGTCCAGCATATTTCATTAATGAAAAAAAACATTATTAAATAAAAATGTAATATAAAAACACAAAATACTAATTTTCCTATGCGAATAGATATTTCAACCAAGGCTATTATTAATTCCATATATTATGGAACAAATATCTGAGTTTACATCCTCTTCTTACATTCTTTATTAAGATATGAAACTACTATGATATTTACATTGAATAATTAAATCAAAATCTAATATGTATCATGATAGCTGTATTTCAATAGGGGAATCATTTTCATTTTTTATTGGAATTGTACCTGTTGAGAGAATATTTAAAATATTAATTTGTTGTATGATTATGATAATTAGGTGAATGTGATAAATAATCTATCACATGAAGGTAGCTTCCATAATCTATCCCTTTGAATAGGTTGCTGTACTTTTTTTTTTCCTTATAATGTTTTGATTAAATAAAATTCATCAAGATATGGTTAAAATGAAAATTTCTAAAAGGTCAAGAAACTGACCAATCAAGTTAAAATTTGATGGATAATTAACAGAATAAATGAAGAGAAAATCTAAGGTTATTTTTAAGAGGTCAAGAAACTGACCAATCAAGATATGGTTAAATGAAGATAAAATCAAAGGTTATCAAATATCCATTACAATATAAAAAAATGGAATAAATTTAATTTAATATACAATTTTGTTATGAAGGTTCAAGTGATGAACAAAAATGAGAGTATGATTCTTTTTTCCGTTAATTTTTTCTATTTTTTTTATAAATGCTATTGTATTTAAAAAACTAAATTTAATTTTGCTTATTTGGACCAAGCAATATCTTTTAAAAATCATGTAATTTTTATATTTTTGTATTAAATTTTGTGTATTTTTAAAATTTTTATACTATTTTTTGATTTTTGTACTGTTTTAATGTATTGTTTTTATTAGTTTCTATACTTAGAAAAATAAGAAATGAAAACTAAAAATAAAAATTCAATTAAACAATACCTTAGATTCATACTAAAAGAAAAACTTTTCATATTGTACAATTATTGTACAATATTCGCTAAGTTAGTGAATAATAAACTTATCTTTTATATTAATTTTTATTAGTCTTTTTTTATAATAAGAGAGATGTTTATTTTTTTATGTATATTAATAATAATTTGTAAATAACGCGTTTTAGATAAATTGTTAGATTCCTTACGTCAGACGCTCTTTTAATTTACTTTTTTTTAATCGAAGTCCCTAATTTTTAATAGGCATTATTTACTTCTCTATAAATTTTGCTTATTAACACTAGAATTCA
This sequence comes from Pinacopodium congolense, assembly GCA_028565735.1. Lineage (NCBI taxonomy): Eukaryota > Viridiplantae > Streptophyta > Magnoliopsida > Malpighiales > Erythroxylaceae > Pinacopodium > Pinacopodium congolense. The sequence continues at coordinate 2,141 of JAOXYD010087349.1, forward strand.
CTGAAATTACTTTCTATGTAAAAACGATTAGAGGTGAAAAAAAGATGTTATTTCTTACAAAAATTTATTATATGATAGAATAAATATTTTATTTGTGTTACGTAAAAGACAATGTTGTGCATAATTGATATTATGTATTCTCTCAGTTAAAAGCTGTGTATATTACACACTACATGCTAATGCCTATTGGACTACACGATAAACTCTTCTAAAAAATGACCTTAATTTTTGATTCTCCGTTACATCCTTTCATCTGAACCAAATGTTTTAGAACTGAATGTGGCAAAAAAGTGTTGAGTGAAGATTATTGCATCACATCCCATAGAAAAAAAATGTTCAGATCTTGTGCTCCATGGTCTCATTTCGAGTTACATGATTTGGCAACCTTGAAACATAGGATAATAAGTTTAATTGGGTTATTGGTTATGGTTTTTAGTTATGATTTTTGTATTTTTGTATTTTTGTATTGAGTTTTGTGTGCTTTTTCAGAATTTTTTTATTTTTTTTTTCAGTTTTTGTACTGTATTAATGTGTTGTTTTTATTAGTTTCTGTGTTATTTTTTTTATTATTGTGTTTAGAAAAATAATAAACTAAAACTAAAAATAGAAATCCAACTAAACTATGATACGTTTAGTTGAGTTGTTAGTTGTGATTTTTAGTTGTAATTTTTGTATTTTTGTATTAGATTTTGTGTATTTTTTAAATTTCTGTGATATTTTTTTGACTTCTGTATTGTATTAGTGTATTATTTTTATTGATTTTTGTACTATTTTTTTCAATTTCTGTATTTTAAAAAACGAAAACAAAACACAAAAACAGCACAACCTTAAAAGGTCTCTGGATGAATTGTATGCTTTCGATGTGGGAAGTAATGCAAAATAAGAAGCAACCTAACTAAGTACTTCCTCTTTACATCAAAGCACATTCTTCTTATAGATACCACAAAGTACAATTTCAGTCCACTTTTCATTCAAACAAGAAATCTCAAATAATTACATAACAACTAAATCATTTGATTAAGTTATTGTATGAATGCATATTAATGCTTATTAGCTGTCAAGTCTTCATCATGTAATAAAACATCATAAAATATTTGCAAGCAAACCAAATATGCCAACTTATAGTTTTGTACGCTCTCTTAACACATATCTCAAGCTCTTCATGTTATTTCTAGGCAACAGTTTTGCAGTCTCCTAATTTACCTTGGAAATTTTTCCAGGGAACAATTCAGTTGGCCTTAACTAAAATCCAACTCACTTTCTTTGTCACTCAGTTCCTCGGATAATTTCTACACGGCACAGTTAGCATTTGAAGCAGTCTGGAACAAAACAAACTACCCATTACAGCTTTAACAAGGAAGATACCATTAATAATTGTCATTAAATTTATTAACCTTTGAAGCTTTTGAGAAAGAAGATTCCCAAACAAATCCAGAAACCATCGAGGTCCATGATGCCAAATCTCTGTGAGACCTATCATCGAACACCACGTGCTCAACCATAGTATAAGGAACATAAATCTGTAGCCACACTCTAAGAACATTTCAGGAAAAAAATGATTCGCGAGGTGCAGCCAAGCCCAATATTATGCCCCCAACTAAAATAAAGAACTCCAACCCACTTTTTCTTGGTATCTAAAATTTAAGATTGCTGTTTAAATCATTATCGTGATCTGTTGCAACCTCGCAATTTTATGTGTAAAGTCCGCAATAATCATCCGCAAGTCATATATAATCTTACTGTCAGCAATTTAAAATTTTAATTGGTACCAATCTCTTTCGACAAAGATTTATTGTCTTTTTGGTCTACAGCCACCTTCTCTTTGACTGATTAAAACCTATTAATAATGATGCAATGGGCTACAAACCTGTTAATAATGACATGCAATGGGCTTTAATATCCTAAAAATAAGATGCATCCAAGCCCAATATTATTATAAGACTCCACTCCACTTTAATCATTATTGTTATTTGTTGTAACTCAAATTTTATTACTATCAATTGTGTCTGTTCAGTTCGTTACAATCATCTATAAACCATACATAATCTTTACCGTCGGACAATTTAAAATTTTAATTGGTATCAATCTGTCTCGACAAAGATTTGTTAGGAATTTTATGTTTGAACCTAAAGTTAGAAATTTTATGTTTGTGAATATTTGGAATAATAACAGTTTTTAATAATTAAAGGTTAAGAAAATTAAATTTGATTTAGATTAGATTAAAGTTAATAAAGAATATGATTAAATAGAAAGAAATAGTGAAGAAAAACTAAATAGTTTGTTACGAGAATTTATTTTTACAAATTATTAAACAAGGAACACTAAATTTGTAAATAATTTATTCATAATCCTTAATCTATAAATTATTTGTATTCAACAATTTATAATGCACAAAAAAAATCTAACTAAAATTCCATCGTAGTAAAAATATTTTTATAACACTTTGTTATTCTCTTGAGTTATTGATAAATTTTTTTAAAATTTTTATCTTTGACTACTACTTGTTTTACACTATATTTAACATATTAAAGCATAAAGTGGAAAAGTTTTTTTGATGAATTGTGTGCTTTCGATGTGAGAAATAATATAGTGTAAAACAAGATGCCCACTAGACCCTCTTTACATCAAAGCACCTTCTTCTTGTAGATACGTAATAACTTCAGCCAACCTTTTTTTGGTATCATGATTTTAAATTACGATTTACATTAATATCTCCAATCATAATATTACAATTGCGGTTTAAACTACTACCACATTTCTTAGGGTTATTTGATTTCATTTTATTTTTTGGTTTTGGTTTATTATTATTTTTAAACAAAAATTAATAAAAATAGTATGAAAACTGAAAAAAAAAATATTAATATAGGACAAAAATCAAGAAAAGCAACATAAAAATAAAAAATAACATGTAAAAATTAATACAAATCACAACTAAAAATCGCAACTAACAACAATACAACTAACAATAAGTTTACAACTTTATTCAATTTTGTAATATTAACCATAATTTTAAAAATGCCAATTAAATATCTACATTTTTTATTTTAAAAAATATAATTTACTTTCAATTATTGTCATTAGCCTCATTGACATAGATGGTCACATAAATTACATCCATTAGTGTTAGATAACATGTGAAATTTGATTGATATTTTATACATTTAACTAGCATTGTAAAATTGAGTGAAATTTCAAATTTAAAATATATTTACCCATATGTTAATATAAACATATTTAACTTTAAGGAGAAGAGGAAGAGACAGCCTAAATAAGAAAAGAGTGTTCTCCACCGCTTTGTGTCTGCTTCTTCAATTATATCCTAAATTTGGATAACAGGACCTTGTTTAGGTAGTTTTTATTTTTTTATTTTTGTTTCCTATTTTTTAAATATAGAAATCGAAAAACTAGTATAAAAATCAATAAAAATAATACACTAATACAGTAAGAAAATGCAAAAACAACATAAAAATTGAAAAAATACACAAAATTTAATACAAAAACACAAAAATACAACAAAAAACCATAACCAACAACCTAACTAAACGTGCCATAAAATATTGGTTGACTGGAACGAATTGAGGGAAATAAAAATAGTGAAAAAAGATTTTTATAAACACAGAAACAAAAATAAAAAAACAGAACATAAACCAATAAAAATAACACTTTACTACAGTAAAAAATTGAAAAATACATAAAAATTGAAAAATACACAAAATTTAATAAAAAACACAATAAAAAATTATAACCGACAATTCAACTAAACCAATAAAAATAACACATTAATAAAGTAAAAATTTGAAAAAATACACAAAATTTAATACAAAAATATAATAAAAAATTATAACCAACAATTCAACTAAACCAATAAAAATAACACATTAATACAGTAAAAAATAGAAAATACAAAAAAATAAAAAAAAATTAATAAAAAATAAAAAACAATAACAAATTATAACAAATAATTCAACTAAACGTGCCTTAAAATCTTGGTTAATTGGAATGAAATTAAAGGAAATAAAAATAGTGGAAATAAAAAAACATAAAAATTGAAAAAATATACAAAATTTAATAAAAAATACAATAATATAATAAAAAATTATAACCAATAATTCAACTAAACCAATAAAAATAACACATTAATACAGTAAAAATCGAAAAAACATAAAAATTGAAAAAAAAATACACAAAATTTAATACAAAAATAAAAAATACAATAAAAATTATAACAAACAATTATAGAATCTAAATAAGGGCACAACAATTGTTCCAAGCCACATAAAATCTACAGTAGGCAATTTAAAATTTTGATTGGTGTCAAATCTCTTTTGGTCTGAGCTAGCTTCTCTTTGACTGATTAAGATTTACCTCTCCCCAACGAATAAATCAAAGTCTAATATGTATCATGATAGCTGTATTTTAAGAGGGGAATCATTTTCATTTTTTGTTGGAATTTTCCCTATCAAGAGAATATTTAAAATATTAATTTGTGGTATGATTATGAGAATTAGGTGAATACGGTAAATAATCTATCACATGAATGGAGCTTCTATAATCTATCCCTTTGAATCAGTTGATGTAGTGTTTTTTTTTTCCCACATAATGTTTTGATTAAACAAAATTTTTCAAGATATGGTCAAATTGAAAATTTCTTAAGGGGTGAAACTGACCAATCAAGTTAAATTTTAATGGATAATTAACAGATGTTAAATGAAGATAAAATCTAAGGTTAGCAAATATCCATTACAGTATAACAAAAAGATGGAATAAATTCAATTTAACATACAATTTTGTTATGAAGTTTCAAGTGATGAACAAAGATGCGCGTATGATCCTTTTTTTCCTTTAATTTTTCTTCTTTGTTATAAATGCTATTGTATTTAAAAAGCTAAATTTATTTTGCTTATTTAGACTGTGCAATATCTTTTGAAAATCATGTGGTTTTTGTATTGGTCATGGTGATTCTTTGAAGCTCAAAGAAAAACAGTAAGTGTTTTGGCCTGGAAGAATTGAAAATTAATTGAGAACGACGATGTCTGTTTCTGCCGTTGCTGTTTCTACTAGCACTGCGCTGTTTTGCGATTTTCTGTGACCGATTTCCTTTGTTCTGGAACAAGTCATGGTTTGTTGTGTTTTGAATGTTGAATGAATCACACTTGAGACTACAAAAGTATATCTAGACACAATCAATTTTTTGGCCACTGAAAATGACTGTGAAAAGAAAACAAAAATTGAAACGAGCCTACATGTATGTCTGTAAATTTCTTATTGATATTGACCTGTATATTTGGGATTAGGAATTGGATAAAAATCAAAATTGGTGTGTGTTTAAGTTGAGTAAGAGACACTAGTGTGTGTGAATGTAGCCTGAAAAACCAGATGTTTTAGAGTAAGAAACATTGCTGCGAGAACTGTTAGCGATTATTTCATCAGTTATCCTAAAAACTCAAAGGGGCACATATTTTATTGTCATAACTATAGTACGAGAATAGTTGAGTCTGGTAATACTCGGTTTATTGAGAATGGTCGAATTAGTGGGAGTGGGGAACTACGAAAAGTAGAGATTGAGGAGAGTCGAGTTGAAACTCCTCAATCAAGGGATGTTGTTGTTCTACTTGCTGCATCACAGATACGCAACATACCGACACAACAAATTAATGTTCCAACTCTACAAATTGATCATATTAATGATGAACCAATTATAGATGTGCAAGTTACAAATGATCAAGTGATGCACAAAAAAAAAAAAAAGCATTACAAAGGTCTATAAGGTAAAGAAGACCAACTATTTCGAGTGACTTTGAATACTTTATCTTAAGTCTTGGCATTGTCGAAAGTATCGCTAGACCGTTAAGACTTTATTGTGATAACTCCGCAGCTATTTTTTCTCTAAGAATGACAAGTATTCGAAAGATGTGAAACATATGGATTTGAAGTACTTGTATGTGAAAGAAGAAATACAAAAACCTAAAGTTTCAATTGAGCATATTGGTACTGATCTGATGATAGCAGATCCGTTAACCCCAAAACATTTATTGGCCATGTTGAAAGAATGGGCATTATCGATAAGTCCTTGTTAACATAATGTATATATATATATATATATATATGATTGTTCTGCTCGAATTGTTATGACACTTATGAATTCAATTACAGTTATGTTTTTGCTCATTTACTTGTTATCCACATTATGATGTATACAAGTATTATTTTTGTATGATAACAATTACAAATTATAGATTACCCACGTAAAGTTTTATGAGTTGAGTTAAATTGTGATACATGGAACGAATCATGTAGATAAATCACTTGTGACCGCCATTATTCAATTTTCTTAATTCAATTACAAATGACTTGATCGATTCAATATATAGTTTGCACTTAAGGTTTTATTATTGAATCACCAAGCCAAAAGAGAAGGTCTTGTTAGATTATTTAACAATTAAATGGCCTGTGTACTTGGAGTCTATTGTATATAAGCCCAAGATGATAATTATTGGGCATTAACATTATTGGACTCCAAATGGGCCTAAGCTCTTTCCCTCTTCCTTCATTAATCAAAGTGTTATGAAAGGATTGAACACATGTAACAATACAGATTTTCTAATGATCAGAAACATCTAAAAGTATAAGGCAGAGAGGGAATAAAACTCTTGACAGAACAAATCATGGATTCAGGTTTGATTTAATGTTTAATGTTAATTTTCGATACTGATAAATGCTACAGGTCTGTCAGACAACTGATCAACCATCTCAGCTGCACATGGCTGTTGAGAATGTTCCTCTATAAATTCAATGAAGCTTTACAGTTCATCCTCACCGTTAATTGCGCTTTAGTTAAACAGTTTTATGTCATCCACCAAACTTATTTTCCTATGTTGTTAGAGATCAGAATGAGATGGTACAACCCTATAGAATAAATCCTGTTCAAGTAAGGTCATGACAAAAAGGCATTGAAAAAAGACTTTAAGAACAATTTTTCTATGATGTGCGTTTTCTTTATAAGACATTAAATAACTTAAATGGCTAAAAACAAAGTTCCAATCAAGCCCAACATCATACCAATAGTTAAAGCCTCTAGCCCACTTTCTCCTTGTATCAGGATTATAAAATTACAGGCCACAATTATATCTATAGAATCTGCAATTATAGAATAAGTTTAATTAAGTTGTTGGTTGTATTTTTTATATTTTTACATTGAATTTTGTGTGCTTTTTTAGATTTTTATGTTATTTTTTATTTCTGTATTAAATTAATGTGTTCTTTTATCAGTTTTTATGCTATTTTTTATTTTTAAATTAAAAAATAAGAAACAAAAATAAAAAACTAAAATGATACTAAATAAGGGCACATCAACCGTTCCAAGCCACATAAAATATACTAAAGCAGAACAAAAAATTGATGGAAATAAATATAAAAAAAGTGGGGACCGAAATTGTCTTGAAAAAAGTGGACAATTTGTCAGACAATCAATTGACCATATCAACTGAGAACGATCATCTATCACATTTTATCTCAACAGTACATGATGGTTAAGAACGATCATCTATCACGCTCTATCTCAGTGGTACAAGATGGCTGAAGACGATCCTCTATCACGCTTTATGTCAGCGGTACAAGACGACTGAGAACGATCCTCTATCAGGCTTTACCTCAGTGGTACAGGATGACTGAGAACAATCCTCTATCACGCTATATCTCAGCGGTAGAGGACAGTCAAGAACGATCCTCTATCACAGTCTACCTAAACGGTACAGGAAGGTTGAGAATGATCCTCTATCACACTCAATCTCCTTTATCACGCTCTATCTCAGCGGTACAAAACGGCTGAGAAAGATCCTCTATCACCCTTTGTCTCAACGGTACAGGATGGCTAAGAATGATCCTCTATTACGCTCTATCTCAACGGTACAAGACAATTAACAATGATCATATATCACGCTCTATCTTAGCGGTACAGGACGATTGAGAACGATTCTCTATCACGCTCTGTTTCCGCGGTACAAGACGGTTGAGAACGATCCTCTATCACGCTCTGTCTCCACGGTACAGGACGGTTGATAACGATCCTCTATCATGCTCTATCTCAGTGGTACGCTCCATTTAAATGGTACAAGACGACTGAAAATAATCCTCTATCACGCTCTATCTCAGGGGTACAAGAAAGTTGAGAACAATCCTCTATCATACTCTATCTTAACGGTACAGGGTGACTGAGAATGATCCTTTATAAGGCTTTATCTCAGCGGTACAGGACGACTGATAATGATCATTTATCACACTACATTGCAGTGGTATAGCACGACTAAGAACAATCCTCTATCACGCTCTATCTTAACAGTACAAGACGGCTGGGAACAATCATGTATCACGTTCTATCTCAGCGGTACATGACGACTGAGAACGATCTTATATCACGCTCTATGTCAGCTGTACAGGACGATTGAGAAGGATCCTCTGTCGCGCTCTATCTCAACGGTACAGGACGGCTGAGAACGATCCTCTATCACGGTCTATCTCAACGGTACAGAATAGTTGTGAACTATCCCCTATCACGCTCTATCTCAGCGGTACAGGATGGTTGAGAATGATCCTCTATCACACTCTATCTCTGTGGTACAGGACGGTTGATAACGATCCTCTATCACGCTTTGTCTCAGCGGTACAGGACACTTGATAACGATCCTCTATCACGCTCTATCTCAGCGGTACACTCCATCTAAGTGGTACAAGATGACTGAGAACAATCCTCTATCATGCTATATCTCAGTGGTACAAGAAAGTTGAGAACGATCCTCTATCACGCTCTATCACAACGGTACCAAACGACTGAGAATGATCCTCTATCACATCACATCGCAACAGTACAATACGACTGAAACAATCCTCTATCACACTATATCCTAGCGATATAGGACGACTGGGAATGATCATCTATTACGCTCTATCTCAACAGTACATGACGGCTGGGAACGGTCCTGTATCACGTTCTATCTAGCGGTATAGGATGGTTGAGAACGATCCTATATCACGCTTTATGTCAGCTGTACAGGACGACTAAGAATGATCATCTGTCATACTCTATCTTAATAGTACAGGACAACTGAGAATGATCCTTTATCACGATCTATTTCAGTGGTACAGCACGGCTGTGAACTATCCTCTATTATGCTCTATCTCAGCAGTACAGCACACTGAGAAGGATCTTCTATCACGCTCTATCTCAGTGGTACAACACGTCTAAGAACGATCCTCTATCACGCTCTACCTCAGCATTTCAGGACCGCTGAGAATGATCATGTATCACTCTCTATCTTAACGGTACATGATGGCTGAGAATGATCCTATATCATGCTCTATCTCAGTGGTACAGGATGATTAAAAATGATTCTCTGTCACGCTCTATGTCAGCGGTACATGGAATGATCCTCTATTATAAGGCAGTAGAGAACGATCCTCTACAGGTTGGAAGAGATTAACAACTCACCATCACTATTAATCACAGTATGATCAAACAGTTTCATGTCATCAAGGGATTCCCTGCCTCGCTTGTGCTCAAGGACATAGTTGTACGAACCTATAGAACATATCTTATTCAAGTAAGGTTATAATCATAGCAGCTGAGTTACACTCTTAAGAAGCCTCACGTTATTCTGTTCCCTCTTGATGTGGGAATAATACATCTTAATAAAGACATGCAATAGACTTTAAAACCCTAAAAATAAGATGTAGCCAAGCCCAATGTTATTATACCCACTAAAATAAAGAACTCCAGTCCACTTTAATCAGTATTGTGATTTGTTACAGCTCAATTTTCATTACTAGAAATTGTGTCGGTACAATCCGCTACAATCATCCGCAAACCATACATAAATCTTACAGTCAGTAATTTAAAATTTTAATTGGTATCAATCTCTCTCAACAAAGATGTATTAGGAATTTTATGTTTGAAACGAAAGTTAGAAATTTTATGTTTGGGAATATT